>OY986973.1:3165015-3268365 GCA_963920575.1 Narthecium ossifragum
GGTATTCCCTATTTGGCCAGTTTTTGGGCCGGAGAATGAATTTGGGTATGATTAAGCAAAAGCTTTCTCTGCTATGGAACACCAGTGCCTCTTTCAAGGTGATTGATCTTGCTAAAGGGGTATATGTGTTTAGATTTGAGAACGAGCAAGACTGCCACCATGTTCTTACGATGGGGCCTTCGAGAAAGTCACTATTTGTGAGAGGTGTGCGCGTATTGGGCACAGAGCAGGGTCGTGTAAAAGAAATCCAGTGTTGCAGGCGGAGAGAAGGGGCATGTCGGTTCATAAGGGGGAAGGCGGTGCGTCAGGGATGGAGGAGGACATCCCACCGGGATTTCAGCAGGAGGATGCCGTTATGGGAGCTCAAGACCTAGGAAGCTCAGAAATCCAAGGAGATGTGGGCGTACCGGATAGGAGAACAATTCCACCGGAAATTCTGGCCGGCCGGAGAATGGCATGTGGTACGTCGTCCCCGGCGAGGAGGCGGCGGCGATCAGCGTGACGTTGGGCGGCGTGCACACAGTACGGATGCTCAGTGCCAGGTGGCATCGGGAGAGCCGCATCAGCCACATGGCGCTCATCAGACGGGGAGACAGATACTGACAGAGGAGAACCATCGCCGCGGACAGAGAGGCCAGAGAGGCGATGCCGTTACGCCGCCACCAGTGACGCGTGGGGAGGGGACCAAGGTTTGGATGGTGCGAAGGGATCGGAAGGAGAGGGGGGACCAAGAAAGGGGTTTGAACCCTTTTATCTCCGCAGGCGATGGAAGTGTACAGGTGGCACAGGGAGGACCGGTAGTTACACAGGGGATAGTGTTCCGGGCTAAAAGGCCTTCTGGGCCGGGTCTGCGAGGAGTTAAGGAAAGCCTGATGTTAAAAAAGGCTACTGGATCGGCTCACGCTGGTGGATTGCAGACTCGAAGGAAAGGTGGGTTAGATCTGGGTTTTGGCGATAACCGGTTCGCTTCATTAGCGGTGCCAGATTTTAATAAGGAGGAAAGTCCTGCGGGTATGTTTAAGCATGACGATGGCGCCAAGGCTGTCGAGATGGAGCTCTCTCATGAGGAGAGCTTCCAACGTCTTAAGGAAGCGTTGGGTTCAGAGGAGCAGTTGCAGCAACCACAGATGAGAGAGCTGGCTACTACTCCTGTTCATGCCTCTCAGTCTGCCGCAGGAGAGGAGAGCTACGACAACATGGCCATCATTGACCTTTGCCCAAGGCTTGTTAAGATTGGCCAACGGAAAAGAAGATGCGTGATTCCGCCAGAGGAGCAACTGGCGTCTACTGCGGTGATTAAATGAGGTTCTTGTTCTGAAATTGTCGAGGAGCGGGCCCTCGGCGCGTGGTAAGGACCTGCTTTCGTATACATTCAGACCATGTTGTTTCTATCTTGTTTCTGATAGATGTTCTAGTTGACTCTGATAAGTATGGATGGGTGAAATCAAAGTTAGGCTTGAACTGGGAGTCTTACCTGCTGCCTTGTCGGGGGAGGCATGGGGGAATTATAGCGATCTGGAATAAGAGTATGGTAAGGGCTTCTTTCACTCACTGGTCATCACAGGCTATCCATGGAGTTGTTTCAGGTGAGCAGTTGGGTCATGTTACTATCTCGGCAATTTATGGGGCAACCAGATCTGCTGCACGACGTGAGCTTTGGGAAGCTTTGTCCAAAGTTGAAGTGACTGGGCTGCCACATCTGATTGGAGGCGATTTCAATGCCATCTTATCCTTGGAAGAGAAGCGAGGAGGACTGGCCTTTACTTTTGGTGACTCTGAGGCTGAATTTATGCAATTTATTTGTTCTAACGCTCTTCATGATGTTGCCTTCTCTGGCTCACAATTTACTTGGACGAACAGACAGGGAGGGAATGCCAAGATTCTTAAACGGTTGGATAGAGTCTTATGCAATCAACTTTGGAAGGAAAGGTTCCCAGGTACTCATGTTAGGCACCTTCCAAAGATTGGGTTAGACCATTCTCCACTTCTTGTCTCCTTAGCCAGTGAAGATAAGAAGAAGGGCCAGGAACGTTCAGATTGGAGCATGCCTGGTTGCCTAAACCTGAATTTGGAGAGGCAGTGTCAAGGGCTTGGAACTTCCCGTGCCGAGGCTCTAATCAGTTCGTCTTTGCTACTAGAATTAAAGCCATCAAACGGGTAGTCAAAGGTTGGGACAGAAAAAGCAGAGCTTTTGATCTGTTTGGCACTGGTAAGAAAGTTGAGGCCTTGTTGAATGATCTCTATGGTCTGGAGGAGCAGGGGGATTTATCTGAGGAGAATGAGACGCTGATGAGGCAGTTAGAGGATCAATGGCACAAACTTATGTTGGTTCAAGAGGCTAGGGCATCTCAACGAGTCAGAAAAGAATGGCTTTGTGCAGGTGATCGAAATTCTGGATTTTTTCACCAGATGGTAGCTTCTAGATCGCACAAGTCCAGAATTAGAGAGCTGGTTGATGCAGACGGTAATATTGCTAGCAGTCAACAGGATATTGGAAGGGCTCTGCAAAAACATTACGAAGGTGTGTGGAGCGATGATGGGAATTTCATTGCAGAGTTGCTGCCAGAATTGCCAAAGATCAACAACATTTGGAAGGAGTTTCTGGTTGAAGAAGTGACAGCTGAGGAGGTGAAGAAGGCTATTTTTAATCTTGGCCGAAGCAAGTGTCCTGGCCCCGACAGCATCCCAGCGGAGTTTTTCACGATGCATTGGCAAGTGGTTGGCCCGGACTTGGTGAAGATTGTCCAAGAGTTCTTCAGATCCTCTCGTATGCCTCCAAATTGGAATGAAACCTTTGTTTCTCTGATTCCTAAATGCCAATTTCCAAGGAAGGTAAAGGATTTTAGACCCATAAGCCTATGCAATGTTGGATATAAAATCATAACCTCTATACTAGCAGGTAGATTGAAGGGAGTGTTGGGGGAAATTATTGGCCTTGAACAGTCGGCGTTCATAGAGGGTCGGAGTATACATGATAGTATAGATGTGGCTCAAGAAATTCTCCATTCCATGGCAGTTGCTCCTCAATCTCGAAGTCTTATGGTGCTCAAGGTGGACTTGATGTCAGCTTACGATAAGGTGCGCTGGTGTTTCTTGGAGGAGGTTATGCATAGAATGGACTTTCCTCCTCTGTGGATTAATTGGGTTATGAGCTGTGTCCGAGGATCCATGTTTTCTTTCATCGTGAATGGGGAAATTCATGGAAGAGTCCGACCAAGATGCGGTCTTCGTCAAGGTGACCCGCTCTCCCCTTATCTGTTTGTGATTGTGCAAGAAGTCCTTTCTAGAATGTTGGGTTCCTTGGGGTCGAAATTGGAGGGGCTGAAGTTTAGGAATGGGGACTTCTCTATTTCCCATCTCCTTTATGCTGATGATTGTTTGATAGTTACTCGCGCTACTTGCCTAGAGGCTCGGACACTAAGGCTTAAGCTGACTTTATTTAAATTCCTTAGTGGGCTTGAGTTGAACCCTCAAAAGTCAACCATTAAGTTCTCGCCAGTAGTGAAGAAACAGAGGAGGCTTGCCATATGTGGAATCCTCAAGGTCGGTGTTGCCAAGGAAAGCTGGAAATACTTGGGGGCTCCGATTAGTGCTAAGAAGCTAAGAGCTACAGACTTCTCTCAGCTTTTGGATCGCATGGTAGGTAAAGTGATGTCTTGGCAGGGCAAGAAGATTTCAGAGGCAGGAAGGGTGGTCCTTTTGAAGTCAGTTCTTCAGAGTATGCCGGTGTTTGCCATGATTGCTGCGGACGTCCCCGACAAAGTGCTGAAGAGGATGGAGCAAGTATGTAGGAATTTTTTGTGGCAGGACAGGAAATCGGGACTCGGTATCGTAGCATGGAATGAGGTGACCAAGCCAAAACAATTTGGAGGTTTAGGGCTAAAGGACTTCCCCTTGTGGCAGAGAGCTCTGAAGCTCAAGAGGTTGGAGGCCTTCCTGTCGGATAAGGAAACAGTTTGGACGAGATTTGCTAGAGCTAAATACCAATGGCAAGGAAGACTTCCTAAGTTTAAACATTATGGCTCAACTCACTGGAAGCAGGTGTGCAAGGCTGCAGAGGATCTTAATTTGGGATTGCTATGGACCCCTGGGAACCATAGTGAAGTTCGGGTTGTGGAGGACCACTGGATTTTGGATGAGGCTTTATCCTCAAAGCCCTCTCTGTTCTGGGGGGATGGGGCATACAGATTAATGGTGGGTGACCTTATGACAGATGATGGGTGGAACCAAGAGTTGTTGGGGAATCTTTTTCATCCCGAGATTGCACAAGCTATTGCTTGTATTCCCAGTAATCCAAGATCACAAAGAGATGAAGCTCGATGGCAGTATAGCAGCAGTGGGCATGTGTCGGCATCTTCAGCGTATATGTTTCTAGCCAGCAGATACAAACCGAGCTGGGAGAATGCAGGGGAGGTTAATTGGTCAAGTCTATGGAGAATGCCTGTTGGGCCAAGGATCAAACACTTTTTATGGAAGGCTTTAAAGGGGAGGTTACCGGTGAGAGAAGCTCTGTGGAAGTGGTGTTCTTCATCAGACAGGTTGTACCCGAGGTGTGAAGCTCATTCGGAAACCATTTTGCATACACTGTTTGAGTGCAACACTGTAAGGGAGGTTATTAATTTACTTCTTATTGAAAGTGGAGTGCAACTCTGGGATTGGAACCTGAGCCAACTTCTTTGGGTGATATCTAAATCTGCCAGCCAACAGGGACTTATGAAACTTAAAGCTTATGTAGGCTATGGGTTGTGGTTGGCCTGGAAGGACCGGAATCTCAGGGTCTTTGAAGGTTGGGGAGAACAACCTGAGATATTAGCTAAGAGAGCTAAAAGGCTTGCTGATGAGTTCTTAACGTCTCTGGGGCAAAATAGGCGTCGAGGTATTGCATATGGGGATGTTTGGGTGTACCAGACTGATGCCTCCTATGATGAAGGTTCAGGGAACACAGCAGCTGCAGCAGTGGAATTGTCTAAACAGGGGGATTTGTGCTCAATTAGAGGTGTTGAAATTGATGCAGAGACAGTGTTTGAAGCAGAGCTTATGGCTATCTTGAGAGCCTTGGAGTGGGCTAAAGATAGAGGGAGAAGTAAAATCATAGTAGAATCAGATGCTAAAGAGGTTATTGACATGATCAATGGTGTGAAAGTGTGGCCAAGGGGCTTGGAGCAGCTTGCAAAGAGGGTTTGGAAGCTGGTGTTGGGATTTGAATCAGTCCTTTTTCTGTTTGTCAGTAGGTCTTCTAATGTTGTAGCTGACCGTGTTGCCAAATGGTGTAGACATCGTCACACCAGTTTTGACTGGCAACATGAAGATGGGGCTGAGGCCTTGGCTTCATTGTTGTAAATAACTCTTAGCCTTTAGGCTCAACTCATAAAAAAAACACGAAAAAAACGCTGCCCCCAGTTTAAATAGTCACGTATTTAATTGATAAATATGTGTTGGAGTTGGCTCTGCTCTACGGAATATGGGAAGTTACAGCTGCGGTACCAAATAAATAGGCCAGACGCGGAGCGGTGCTACGGGGACCAAGCGGAGGGGCTGGCCCACACTCCGGCGGGCGTGGGTATGGAATATCAAGCGGGGGGCAATTAAGTTATTTTGTACAGATTGGAACGGGAAATTAAGTTATTTTGTACCGATAGTCAGGATTAGTATAAATATATCTTGTAAAACTCTAATATGTATTTATGATATAATAGTGAAATCCGCCATTCTCTATCCCATGGTTATTGGTAATTGCCAAACCACGTAAATCTCTTTATTCGTGTGCGCGCGCGAGTGATTGACATTATAGTCATGTGTTACTTCTAACAATATGATATTATGCAACTTTCAATGAATATATGAAATATCTAAAAGAAATAAATGCAAGCTATTTTAACCAGCAAAAAGAGAGGTATCCAATGAATCAAAACCGGATGCACGATCAAATTCGAAATCAACATAAGTGTTAAAGTGGGTCACCAAATTAGGAAATCAATTGGTCAATGCCTTAAAATTGGTTCACTAATCCCAACGTTGGATTCCAAATTGGTCCACCCGTGAGCCCAGATCGGCCAAGTGAGTCCGGTCAATCAAGTACATCGAAACGTTCCACATGCCCACGTACCCATCCTCTCCCTTTCCCGATCCTTGTATAACCCCTAACTCAGACCGTTAGATCCACCGAATACTCGTCATCCACCGTAGGATCATTAAGGGAGGGTCCTTTGGAGGAGATGTATCCACGAAGGACCGAGTGGATTTGTCCAAATTAGTGGACCCTAATGTAAAGAGCGTAACCCCACTAAATCCCAGCCGCTCGTATGGTCTACGGATCACGATGGCTAATCCTGGACCGTTAACGAGCGTGGGGTCCACCAAAAGGGAATGAATTAATTAAGTTAGTGCGAAGAAGGACCGGTGTTTGGATTAAATTATATTCTAGTCCTTGTTGTTTCTTTATATAAGGAGAGGAGAGGAGGCTATTTATTATGAGTGCAGCATTGGCTTCGTAGGGATCGCTCTATCCGCTCTCTCTGGTCTCTCTTTCTCTGTCAGGGGTTCGATCTTGGAGGTGAGAATTTAATTGGCATTTGGTACTTTTTAGATTGGAGTTTTAGATGCTTTTCTTGGGGGGGTTTTTTCCGTGCTTTATGGAGTTTGAGTTAATTAAAGCTTCTAGCTTTTGATGTGGAGTTGTTGATGGAGTGATGGATTTATTTATTTTTTACATTTTATGTGTTATTTTTAAGTTTTTAGCTGGAGATTTTGATCTCATCGCTATGTAGGGCACTTGATTTTTGGTGTGGATGGAGAAAGCCATGGTGAAGCCGGTTTTTATTTCTCGTTTTTCTGGTTTTGTGTTAATTTTTCAGGGTTCTTGATTTGTTTTACGGTGTTTTATGTTGTTCCAAGGCAGTCATTAGATAGCAAGACGTAAAAATTGGTTTTTTTCTCTCTAGAAATTCGGTTTTGTATCCTCATACTGTGTCAGGGAATTTGATAATTTGCTTTAATTATTGTGATTCTGGTCACCCTGGAGTTGGTTGTTCCTTTTTTCTTGCTTATTTATAATGTTATGAAAGATTTTGCAAGGTATAGGTGGTATAAATTACGCGCGGAAGGCGGGAAGACCTTTAAGTAGTCGCTGTTGTTATACTTATTTTCACATGATGCGTACCTATTGAATTCTGTGCTGATTTGGATTGTTTAAGTTTATGTTTGAAGCAATGGGCTAAGAGCCTAAGAATATAGTTACTTAAAGACATGGAAATTTTTTGTTATGATTGGTTGACTTGTTATGAGACCTGGATTGCCATAATTTGGTTATGAAGGTCCAAGGATTAGGTGTATAATGGAGTAGTACCGGTGAGTATAAAACCTAACTAGGTTGGATAAGTCTTGTTGGTGGATAAATGGTGGTCTTTTATTAAGTTCATGTGCTGCTTTTAGGTTGAATTAGTATTTCTTGGGTGCTATCATCTGGCCTGGCCTTTTAAGCATCTTGCCGGCAGTTTTCTAGGATATTGTGGATATAAAGAACTCGTGACACTGGAACCTTGCATGTCATGTCCTTAATGTTTGGAGATTCAATACTTACCTTAAAGCGTTATTTGTCGTGTTCACGTTCTCTGTCACACATCTCAAAAGCTGTGGCGTTTTGCGTGACTGTAACTCTGATTACTTGGCATGAAAATTACATTTTGTTTCGCTCTAGTGTAACCGACTTTTTAGCAACCTATGGTGTGACATTTTATCTATTAATAAAATCTAGTTTCCACGTGTTTGTTATGCTCTTATTCGCTCTTTTTTTCTTGTCTTTTCACTCTTATCGAAATCATCCAATTAAATTGTTCTGCTTTCATTTGCATTAAATTTGTTTTTGCCTTTTTTCCTATATTAAAACTTATTTTCTGTCTGTTTTTGTAGAATGGATAACAATGGTAATGATGGCGCCATTTATGGAGAGTATGTCTATAAGGAATTGGAAAGGGAGGCCTACTGGCCTTCTGAGAAGCTTCGGATCTCAATCACTGGAGCTGGAGGCTTCATCGCCTCACACATAGCAAGGCGCTTGAAGAGCGAGGGACACTACATTATTGCCTCTGACTGGAAGGAGAATGAACACATGACTGGAGATATGTTCTGCCATGAGTTCCACCTTGTTGATCTGAGGGTCATGGATAATTGCCTAAAAGTCACTACCGGTGTAGACCATGTATTCAACCTTGCCGCTGACATGGGTGGTATGGGCTTCATTCAGTCCAATCATTCTGTGATCATGTACAATAATACAATGATCAGCTTTAACATGCTTGAAGCTTCAAGGATTAATGGTGTCAAAAGGTTTGTTGTTTACTTTTTTCCCCATCCTTTCTTTTACTGGAGACAGTTTATTTCAAGTTTGCGGTCCTCATGCTAGGCTTCTAGCCGAGGTCCCTCAGTTTTAGTAAATGAATTTTTTTCCTGCTTGGTTCTAGAACATTTATGTTAGCATTAATGTAACTAAATCCCCTGGTTCAACTATGTTAACTCAGTGAACTTCAAAACAATGCGATTGTTTCTAATGATTCAATTTAGTCATCTTGATTCCTGTGAAGCTTGAGAATGCATAGTTTGTTGTTTTCCTATGATCTGAACATATTATGTTTTGCAATGCAAATGACACAGTGGGGCGGGCAATCATACTATTATGTTAAAGGGACTTTGAAGTTCGAAGCCATCTGCTTTCAATAACATGTTTCCATATACGTGTGTGTTTTTATGTATCTGTAAATGTGAATTTTCTTGACACTCACAAACTTTTTTTTGTTTTAATTCTCCTTTCGGATTTCTGACTAGAATAAGGTGCTAATCTGTGAATTTTTAAATCTTCAGTTTCTCTCGTCTAAAAATCCAAATGCAAAGAACACTTTGCTTGCAGTAGTCTTCTTTTCTTTGAAGTCTTGATACAGGTTTCATTTCTTCTTATTTTCGGCAACCTGCTTATGTGAGGTTTATAATCTGATTGGTATGACATTGGGATCTCCTTTTGTCACTATTGTGCAATTTAAGGAACATCTTTTTTTCTGCTGGATTGATATGCTGAAAAGGCTTATTTGCTAAACTGGTCTTTTTTTTAACTGAGAACGGCATTTCTGCTTCTCACTTATGCTTAGTTTTTTCAAGAGAAAGATTAACCTTTCTGCAAATTTTGTGTTTATTCAGCTCTTTGGTTTTTTTTTATAAATCTTCTTATCATTGTCCGCGTTCCATTGTTCTTATTGGTGCACGTCTTCCTTTGGGGTTAGGTTTTAACATTGTTCTAAATGATGCATTGCAGGCTCTTCTACGCATCAAGTGCTTGCATTTACCCTGAATTTAAGCAGTTGGAAACTAATGTTAGCCTGAAGGAATCTGATGCCTGGCCAGCGGAAGTATGTTTCTTGTTCTGCTCTTTGGCCCTCTATTCGGTAAAAGCTGTCTAGTTTGCCTCCTTTTTTAGATATATCAGAAATTACTTTCCTTTGTAGCCCCAAGATGCTTATGGCTTGGAAAAGCTAGCAACAGAGGAGCTGTGCAAGCACTACACGAAGGATTTTAGCATTGAATGTCGGATTGGTAGATTCCATAATATTTATGGTCCCTTTGGCACTTGGAAAGGTTATTTTCAACCTTCATTACAGATTATACTTGGAAGATAGCTTTCTGGTTCTGCCTGTTAACATCGGTGGCTTTGTTAACTGTACTCCAGGTGGTAGAGAAAAGGCACCTGCTGCTTTCTGCAGAAAGGCCATTACTTCTGTGGATAAGTTTGAGATGTGGGGTGACGGACTGCAAACTAGGTCCTTCACTTTTATTGATGAATGCGTGGAAGGTGTGCTTAGGTAATTTTTGAGGTCATCTGTACTCTATGTGATAGCATATAACTGAGTTGCATGTTCTTAAAAATGTAGTTAGGTGATTCTCACCTTTTTCCTTCTTGAAGTAGTGAAAACAAAAATAGGGTTGCATTATTTCTTGGCGCTATTTTATCTACACTAGCAGACTTCATTGCTGCAAAATCTTTGTAGAAATGAATCATTGCGAGTGAAGATTAAATTTCATTAGACTGGATCATCCTGCTGAACTTTAACCATGTTTTTGAACATGACTTGTTATTACCTTATCCATTGTCGATCCTTCAGGCTGACGAAGTCTGATTTTCGGGAGCCAGTGAACATTGGAAGTGATGAAATGGTGAGCATGAATGAAATGGCGGAAATGGTACTCAGCTTTGAGAATAAGAAGCTGCCCATCCATCACATTCCTGGTCCAGAAGGTGTTCGTGGTCGCAATTCAGATAACACTCTCATCAAGGAGAAATTGGGTTGGGCCCCTACCATGAAATTGAAGGTACCTCTTGAAAATAAGTTCAGCTTTTGTTTTTCTTATCACCAACTTTCGTGGCCCTTACTATATTTTTTGCATTCTCTATTTAATTTTGATAGGATGGGCTGAGGATCACTTACTTCTGGATTAAGGAGCAGATCGAGAAAGAAAAAGCTCGGGGCATAGATTTGTCTGTCTATGGGTCATCCAAAGTGGTTGGCACTCAAGCTCCTGTTCAGTTGGGATCTCTTCGTGCTGCTGATGGAAAGGAGTAAATCAATCTTCCTGCAGAACCGGCTGCTGGTAGTTGGGATTAACAGAGTCGAATATAGCTCCTCTCTTTCTTATTTGTCGCATTTAGTATATGAAGAGATGTGTTTTTGTTCCCTATTTATCAGTCATGTTTTGAGGCCATGCTTCAGTTGTAGTGTGTCTGATAGTCCAAGAATCCCATGTTGCTAGGCTTGCATGCCTCACTTCTTTTCAGGAAGATGGAGAATAACTTACTTATGTACTGCCTTCTATTTATATATCTTAAATAATCTTCATTTGTTCCATGCAAATTCATTTTCGAGTTCGATCAGCTGAGAGTAATCCTATATACACACTTGTGAAGTCCAAAGAAACCTGTGTCAATTCTCTGCAGTTCAGATGAAACCCTGCATTTAATGGTGCAAGTGTGGATGTCTGGAAAATCGAATTTGTTCATCGGTTTGAATTGGGTTATCCATGGGGGAAAAGCCCTGTAAATTAAATGTACCTTCATTTTAGTTTCAAATGCTTTTCTCAAATCTGAGTCAGAAATCTTCTCTGTATGCAACTGGAGAAAAACAAGATATTCTCATCATCTTTCCAAATCTTGGAACATTGCAACTTTTCATTTCAACAAGAAAGGGAATATACAGTGCTTTGGCAATTTCTAAGAGCACTGAACACTAGTTGCACTTGTAGGTAAAGAGTCAGTGATTTGTGTGTGTACATGGATCAGAGCATATACATTACACATATCCTCGAATCGGTAGTGAGATATCGATTAATTGATCTAGACGATCGGTAGAACACTCTATCGATGGACTAGATCAATCAATCGGCATCTCACTACGATCGAATGTACCAATGATCGAATTGGTAATGAAATACCAATTGATTGATCTAGTCCATAGACAGTGTTCTATTGATGAATTAGATTAGCCAATTGGTATCTCAGTATCAATTAAAGGACATATTACATGACCATGTACGTTAAACTTTATTCATATATAAATCCAAGGTGTCGGTCACATCTGGTTCCCATTTGCGTATGGGGGATATTAGGAGCATATCTCTTGGATTCTGAACATGAATGAGTTATGGGTCTGGCTTGTTTGTTAGCTATTCAATTACACTGAATATGACTTGTGAGGTGGAAAACTGAGACAAGACACATTTCTTGGGGCCATACTGTTGTATGAGTTGAACCACAAGCTTGCGCTGACAGAAAGGTACCTTCTATCTTATGAATAAGTTGTAAGCTTCCTCGATCAGGGCCCATGAAGCCAAGAAAAGGGCAGGCAGGTGTCGTTTTGATGAGGCATCACTGGCTTTTCAGTTTGGCAATGTTTCCTAGAGCTGCTCCCCACGAAGCTATAAACTTCTACATGTATGGGCTTGGCTTTTGGGGACCAATTAAAAGGCCCAAGTAGTAAGGTCCATCAGGTTGGAAAGGTCCGGCCAGCTGACTAGGACTCCGTTATGGACCATTAAATCATATATGCTAACGTGAAGGTTAATAACTACCTCAAACAAAGGCATAAGCAACAATTTCATCCACGGAATCCCCATACAAAATAAAAAAACTATTCCTATACCATGCAGCAATTTATTCCAGGGAACTTATATTTCTTTTTCAAGTAGTTGGGTTCGTGATTCTTGTTCAAGCATCCAATCAGTGTCATTTAAATTGAAATCAAGCAGCTGATGTGAGACTATGTATGAGGTTTAAAGTCATTTAATTAAACCAGGGGTGCATCCCGTGTTTGACCAATATGAGGATAAGATTGCAACGTCAACCATTTAATCAACTAGCCCTTTGCTTTCATGGTGATCAAGATTACCACTATCCATTTTATACAATTTTTACAGCTCAACCCAATAATCTAAAAAAAAAAGCTATAGGCTTAGGTCTAAACTTTATTTTAAAGCTATAGACCCAGCATTTAATTGTCAAATTGCTGCGCTTAATTAACTGGAACGCTATCAAAGAGTCATATCATATCCATCTAATCGTCATCAACCCCCAAAACTTAAAAATAATATTTAGAATAATAATACTAATAACAACAAGAGAGCAGGTGAGCATCCCCATCAACCACATGTAATCGCTGTCTTAGTCTAACCACCGCAGCTTAAATATCGTCTTTTATATATCCAACCACGTCTTAAGCCAAATGCCTTCCTTGTATTAAGGGGCATCTTTCTTGATAATGATTGGCCTCGGCTCTAATTGTATAGTTTATGGGATATTTAATTAGGTAAGCCCATACAATATTTGATGCACACGTCACAATATTTTTTTTAAAAAAAATAGGATTTTCTTCTCCAGGAAAAATGCTTTTTTTAGGGGCCGAAGCTTCGTCTTTGGCTTAAAGGTCTCTCTGTATACAGCACAAATGCCAAGCATTTTGATGGAAATTTCTTTAGGAGGACTATTGGAATCTCAAAATCATTTTAATATTCAATAAAATTTTGATCATATTTCTCAATAATTGTGAAAAAAAATAAAAATAAGCATTGAATTTCTGAAAACTTTGTCTTTTATCCCTAGATCAATTTAATCGTTCCAGTTTTTTAAACGGACGAAGGTTTATCACATTCAAAAATGGAAGTATGGGATTGGGTATCCCCATTTATTTGGTGGTTGTATATATACTACTACTAATAAAGCCCAGCGGCATAGGGAGAGAGAGGTTTTGGGCCTTTGGGGGGACCGCAGTGTGGTCATAATCCAGACAGTGGGAATTTTAGGAAACCGGGGGTGCTTTGCTCTGAGTAAGCTTTTCCATCATTTTATAAATTATAATCTACTGGAGGAACGCCTGACAAGCGAATCATAGGGCGGCAAGTACTACAAAAATAGTAAACATATAACAGGACACGTGGTGAAAGCTGGACAGTCCATGCTTTTAAGTGGACAATTAATAATAGAATCGACGTGATTTCAGAATGGCTGTAAAAGAATGATATGTCTCTCTTCAGGCCGGATTGATCCATGAAATCTAATGATTTCATATCTCATGATTTTGTTACTTGATTGGGCCTTATATCGTTGTCACGAGGTCGTCTCGGCTGATTTTTTATTATAATTTTAACGATTCTGTATATATTAAAGTGTTTTTTTTTTAATTTATTGATGGAGCCATATCGGAGGATGATGATGATGATGAATCCGGTATCATCACATTCGCTTGATGTGGTCAACTTTCATCATCCAAATCAAATCAAGCATAGCATCAAAGAAAAATGAGAACCCAATTAATCAATTGCTTGAACCACTCCGATACAACTTGATTTATAAATATGCGTGATTCCAAACGTTCATAAAAATCAACACATTTGGTAAAGTAACTAGTAAATACTTATGTAATTAAGATGGGAATTTATAAAAAGGGGGGGGGGGGGGGGGGGGGATTGGGTTTGGTGGGGTTGTTTGCTCCCCAGACAAGGGTCCAGAGCAATGATGGAGGACAAACTAAAGGTAGTACAAAGAAAGAGAGAGAGAGAGTTGATGGGAAATAGCTTTCTGAAAAGAGGGGGTGTAATAGAGTGTATCATTACTGTTTGGCATTATTACTAGCTTCAAAAGAAAGGGGTGAGAGGTCATTAATAAGATGGAAGAAGGGGTCCTTTGGTGGTAATTTAATGGCAGTGACTCCTATACTATAATTATAGACACAGGAGAAGGAAAGAATCCCCAACGCCTTCGCGGTGGTCCCCGCCGCCGACAGAGACACCGAGGGGCTGTGGCGTGTGACATGACCCACCACCACCACCACCGGCGCAGGATAGCCTCCCGCCACAGTCGCGAGCTAACGTGCGTGGGTATCGTGTTGTTGAGAAACTATATATATATAGAGAGAAGAGAGAGAGAGAGGATAGCAACAGGGGGGAATTGACCACCGGGTATTTGTTAAATTAGACTACACGCCATGTACTGATGTACATGCGTGTTTTAATACGGATGCTTGGCTTAAACTTTATCCAGATCTAGATTCCACCACCGAGATTTTATTTACTATTTTACTTATGCGCTTAAATCAATCAACACCTCGGGCTTCTATATTTCATTAAAAAAGAGCGAATTTTATATCTTTTCTTTCTCCTGTGCGCTGGGTAGTTATTAGGATTAGACCCAGCTTGGGAGTACTCTGGACTGGCTTGACTTAGCCCGAAGCCACGAGATGCGTTTATTTTTCTCTTTTTTTTTTATTCTTGGGATAAAAGCGAGAGAGCGATGGATACTCACCGTTTCCATCCTAACGGAAATCTAACGGCGAATTTTGGGCGCCCTATAAAAGCCAAGGCGCCCGGGAAAGCAACAGCTAACCGTGTAACCGATGGGCACGTGTCCCTTATTCGTAACCTCCGCTGAATCGCGATTCCTTTCCGCGGAGAATCGCAAAAGCACAAAGAAGGAGAGTAGGCAGAAAGGAAAGCATGGGAGTTCGAACGCGCACCGAGATGTGCTTCAAACTGGACTTCGATGCGTCATCAAAGTTCGCGACGCGATGCGATGCGAGCTCGGTATCCGGTCACCGCCATCGGAGCTCCTGGCCCTGGGAAAAGCGTGGCCATTGTTCCCAATGGCATAAAAATAAGCACCAGTGTAAATATCCCCTCAACCCAAGGCCACCCATGTCATCCTTCCAGAATCCCAACAAAAAAAAAAACAAAAAAAAAAAAGATAACTAAAGTGGTCATGCTATTCGCATGGGGTTGAGGGAGTGGTTCGTTTCCGCCCGCACGGTTTTCGAGACGCCACGAGCCTAGAATGCTCGTCAGCCTTCCGCTCCCCCTCATTTTTTTAGTGTAATTTTTTAAATTTTTTTTTACCACAGCACCTTTATTTTGGTATTTAATTCAGAAGATATAAAGAAGTGAGCGAGAGACCTTTATACCCGTCCTCAACCCAAGCCTTGTTCCCCTCCAAGCAACCAGCCGCATCTGCAACAGCTTTCCCCATCCAAATATTGAGAAGCAGCACAAAATAAGATATCAACTATTAGAGCCTACATAATTTCATTATATGCAGTTATAAAAACAAATAATAGGGGATAAATTGCGTACCAGATGGGTCTTCGTCTTCCGAGCTTGATTAAGGAAATTTGTGTAGAAAAAGGAAAACTTTTATAACGGTTGGAAAGTGTTAATATTACAGGACGTATTACAGCCGGAAATGGATAACGAAAAAGGAAAGCGGAGATTTAGAGGAGTTATATCGTCCGTTTTATCTTCTTAGTAAAACGACAAAAATAGGTGGAAAATTTTTTGGAGTTGCCAAAAAAGAGGGAAAAAAATTTCGAGATTAGGTGTTATCGCGGAGGACGGAGGCGAGGCCGGCGACGACGACCTTCGTCCCCGGCTGCGCTGGCTTCGGCCTTACGGCAGGCGGCTTCCAAGGAGACATCACCACAGCCGTCGCCGCCTTCTCGTCCGCCGCGCCGGAGCTGCTGAGGGAGGCAGCCTCGCTGCCGCCGCCGACGGAGTGTTCGAACTCACCGGAAAAATCAACGATTGATGCCGAGCAAGGGCAAGGGGGGACGCCGCTCTCGCTGATTTCCTTTTCTTCTTGCAGTAGTACATCGGGGACGTCTTCAGTCTTGACAGCGTCGCTGGAGGCGGAAGGGGCTGGGGAACGGGCATAGGGGGACAGCCACTTGGCGGTGATGTACTCGGGCTTTCTCCATGGGGGGACATGGAGTCCCTTCTTCTTGAGGCTGATCCGCGCCGACTCGGACACGACGGCGACGATCTGCTGCAGCCGATCGGCACGGCCGACGAAGATGGACGGCAGGGACTGGAGCAACGATCTGTAGTGCTTGGTCGGACGTGCGATCTCGAACATCGACCGGAAGTCCACGTCCACCAGCAGCCGATCACCGCCGTCCGCGATCACGTCGACGTACTCGTATTCCCCTGGCCGTCCAACGGGATGGATCCATATGACATCAAGGGCCGCCCTTGGATGAAAGAGATGTACATTTATAGAATGATCGAGAGGGAAGTCTTACCGGCTGGGATGGAAGGGGTTTTCTCCCATCGAGAATTGCAAATGGAGGCGTCGTAGCCCAACGCCTGGAGCCCGTCGGTGAGGATTTTTTTGCATCCGTCTTTGCCGTTGGCGATCTTGCTCTTCTCCACTATGCTCGACGCATCCGCCAAGAGATTCCTCTCCGTCACGCTCGCGCACGGCACCAGAGCCTATCGTACCGGTAGCAAATCGACCTCAATTAATGACATGGTAATCAATCAAACATCAAGGATTGGATCGATGAGGGGGAAGAGAACCCTACTTTGAGGATCTCAGCGGCGTCGCCGGTGCCGGACGCGGATGGAGCATCGCCGGAGTAGAAGTCGAGCTCGTCGTCGGAGCTATCATTGCAGCTGCCGTTGAAGCAGTTGCAACGGCGGCGGCCACACCGGGGTGGCTTCTCACCGGTGTCCTCCATGAAGCTCTGCACCATCTTCGCCAGGCATACCGAACTCGGCTCCTGGTCGCCTCCTCCTACTGCGCCGGCATCCTCCCGCTCCTTCTCCCCGGGCGCGGCGCCGGTGAGCTTCTCGGCCGAGGAAGTCCTTAGCACGCCGTGGAACTGGCGCTCGAAGAGCCGCTTCAGCCGCGACTTCGCCGTCCCGAGCTTCACTGGATCGCCGCACCGCGCCGCCCCCTTCGCGTCCACCGGCTGGATCTTCATAGGGAACGGCATCCTCCAAGAGATCTCCAAACCTCTCCTCGCCGTGAGGTAAGTAGTATTACTCCCGCTAAAGCTCCATTTCTGGTACAAAGAACGCGAGCAAAGCCCCAGCTATATAAGAAGACGTCCTCCTCGCGAACTCAAAATCGTGGTAGGAGATAGGGAGCTGGCGATCAAATTCCAAGTCTAGATGCCGAACTCCACCCCTTTCACCGCTCTGATCACAGGATCGCACAGGTAACTCTAAACTAGAAACCTATAACGATGACGAGAGCGAAACCTAGCTCAGTTAAAGCGGCAGCCAACAAATTTCAACAAAAAATGGATAAAATCTCCCCTCGCGATCAAGCACTCGATTTAGAAGATAACGCTATTAATTCCCTGTTATCTCTTCAATTCATATCGAACAAACGAGGACCACCTCGATCCGACACTGTAAAGCCCCCGGATTCTAGTTTCTCAAGGTGAGCTTGGGATTGGGTCCGATCGCCATGTAAGGGGCTCAGTTTTTGGTTTTGAGCAGCGCCGACAAGAGGCGGAGACCCAACAGTCGTTCAGCGGGGGTGGAGGCGGAGATTCTTGCCGGAAAGGCCACCTCGGCCATAGGTATCTCCCCTCTATCCCACGGCGATCGCTATCGCGATCGTGTTCTCTTTCTAGTGTTCGGAGGAGGAGCTCAAGGCTTTGGCCATGGCTGGCGGAGGGGGTGGGGTTTAAATGGGGAAAATACCAGAGTGGTGGATGTAGGGGGTAACGGGCACACCATCCCCTGCAAACCCCCGCATGCGCGCTTTACTACCATCTCCGTCCACTCCCGCGACCACTCCCGCTTTACGATTGGCGGGAGCAGATATTCGGGCCGATCGGACGGTGGGATTCCATGCGGCACTTGCGGCTGGATCGTGATGCCGTACCGGTGAGCTGACTAGGACGTTTAGAACTGGAACACGTGGCAGTCCACGTGGCGCGGATAAGCCTCGACGCGAGAGACGCTACGTGGAGGAGGTTACGGAAGGCGGTTTAATCACCCTCCCGGATAGCACCACGTGTCCCACCTCGCCTCGCAGCGGGACGCGAGGCCCCCTCGTAGTTAGAGGTTTGTGGGGAATCACAGCCCACTACTACCCTCCTTTATTGCACTTATTTACGAGCCAGCCACAGCACCCTTTGGAACTGCTCGTAACTGTTACCAGGATGTGACAGTGGTAAATCCGGTATTTTCCTAGTCGTGTGAGTCCGGGCCTCCCAGGCCTCCCAGTTCTCATTAAAATACCTCTAGGATAAGGACAAATTCACGGTATTGGGCACTGGCCTAACTGTAGCACTAGCATAGCAGTGGCAACGGGAGTGGCATTCTCGTTATTTACGCATGTATCGAGGGCTTATGTTGGGTAAAGGTTTAAAGGGGGGCGTCGGTCGGTTTGGGATTCGGAGTCGCTGCCGCAGGAATCCACACCGTTCACTCATATCCACTTACATTTAACGGTGTGGATTCGATCTCATCCTAGGTAAAGGAATTTGTTGACCAGCCCTATCAAGTTTTAAATTTTGAATCACCCTAATCAAATTGTGAAGTGTGACTAGAGATATTTTTTGCTTGCCTTGGATTAGGCCTTGTTTTGGGGGTCTTCTTGGATTTGTTTTAAAATAATCCTTCATGACTTCATATATTTCTAAAGAAGAACCATTAAATCTAAAAAAAGTAGTTAGAATTGGATTATTTTTTAGATGGGGGTCTTAATTGAAAGTTACCTGTTAGTTGCTTATAAAGATTGGATAAAGGTCAGGGACCTGATTGCAGTTTGGTTTGATAGGTGGGTCGTTTTCTAAGAAGACCTTTTTTATGGTTGGAGCGGAGGTTATTGTAAGGTGGGGGTGGGACCCAGTAATCGAAGGTAGACGAGTGGTCAAGTTCACGTAGGACCCAGGGCGGGGTCACGTTTTTGGGTGCCATTTCTCAGGCTTTCCTTCTTCCATAGGTCTTTAACCCTTGGTTATTATTGGTTATGGTCATTGGACTGGAAAGGACTAATAAAGAGACGCAAAAGGTGACCCACTCACGGATTAAGCTTGAGCAAGCCACAAGTCTAATGTGAGGTAACAGACTACTACAGGATGACAATAGAAGAATTATATGTTAACTTATATGTTTCTAGAAGGACGAGACTATTAGATTTTTCTAATTTTCAAGATTACTATCCAAATGTATACTTTTATATTATGAGAAATGGAATAGAGATTATTTAAGAAGACAAATATAATATACGCAACCACATTCACATGATTTTTATGTTTTTTTTTTTATTATCGGAGACTTTTAGTTTGATGGGATCTACTTGGATAGGTGATCTGGGTACCTATCAATTAAAAGAGGTGACGCTATCCATTTTTGTGGACCATTTAGTTGTTTGATCCGGATATAAATTCAAAACATCCAAAGAAGATAAAATGATACATCAAATTTGTGAAGTAAAATCTAACGATGAAGGATAGGAGATGAGTTAACTGGGGGGAGAAAGAGGGATGGATCGGTTATAATCGTGTTAGGTGGCACGAGAGGGTTATATCACATGATGCATCCTATCAGACGGTGTGCGTTATATATTTGTATTTATCTAAGTAAAATCCAATGATAGAAGGAAGGGGAGGAGATGAGTTAACGGGAAAAGAGAGGGATGGATCGGTTATAATCGTGATAGGTGGCAGGAGAGGGTCTCACTAGTTTTTGACTACATTTACCTCATCAACTCGAATGACATGCGCACCAGGCAAACAAGAGTGGTTGTAGCTCGTACGTCTTGTTCAACTTATCTCTATCGATGATGTATTCGACTTAAATTGAAAATATATAGGTTGAATTGATCACCCCGAATAATAGGAAAAAAAACATGAAAAGATATCCGCCCGAACAGTAGATTGCAACATCGCTAAGAATAACCTCATGAAAATGTCCCATAGCAAATAATAATGCTTTATACGTCCATCTATACACGCATCTCTGCGGTATGACTTATGGTGCGGAGGTGGTGAGTTCAGACACTGTTTATAAACGGCTCATAAGCTAAGTTCATCTTTCATAGTGTTTATTTCAGAAGAAGAATTGATTTCATGGCATGTTTCATGACGGGCCCTGAATCCTGTTGATGGATTCATGGAGTGATGCGTCCTTCATAGAACGATATCAAGAGAACAGGCTGGACCCACTCTTGGGTCACTCCCAGTTTCACTTTTGGACTCGTCCCCTGCTTGCCATCTTGACTTCACTTACACAAACAAACGCCTCCCAAAGTCCTCTCTGCCATCTTCACTGACTTTTGCATCATTCATTGAAACCTTCCTCACCATGGATCTTTCAAATGGACAAACCCTTCCACATCTCACCGGTCACCATTAACATCACCCTGAAGCTTCTGAATGCCGGTTATTGCGGACTTTTTTTTTTGGCCTATTGGAACATCTAAGGTGCGTGTAAAACACGGGTAGAATCGAGCTTTTTTAATGTGAAAGGCCAGAAATAGACCCGTCCACTGGTAGTAGATACAGTGTATGGGACATGTCGCACCCTAAGTCAGGGTAATAGAGTAATCACCAAGATATAACTTATGACATCGAAGTGATCGCAGCTTACAGTGAAGAGACAGACATAGCCTGCTAACTTTGTAATCTGTGTGTCCGTGCGTTTTAGCTCATTTGATACGGGGTTAGAAAAAGTCAGGTTAAGAGAGGATAAGGTTAGAAAAAGTGAAGTTAAAGAATGTGGATAAGAAAAAATAGAAAGAAATGTGATAGGTGAAATAATAATAATTTCGTAATCATTTATTTTGATGTTTGATGAAAAAATAAGAATAATAGAGAATAAAGTGGGATTACCCCCTTTAATACCCAACCAAACGGCGCCAAAGGCCTACATTTATCACAAATTTGGAGACAATCCATTACTATTACCGGGTACTAATCTCTTGAGCTACTCAACTTTGAAAGGGTTGTATTGCACCCTGATCAATGAGTGAGGTAACGGCATCAACTGCTAAATAAAGTCAAGTTGCAATTAATGTTCACTTTTATCTTGTATGTTTACTTTAACATGGGGTCATTTCCTACTTTTTCTCCTAGGTTAAAAGACCATGACAACATGAGCCACACCCACTGCTTTCCTTCATCTCCAAGAAAGAAAGAAAGCTCCATCCTTTTGTACGCTTCCATGGCAACAAAGTTCCCATTAGGGTTTGCGGATAATTGGCTACCAAATGGACTTTGGAAAGGTTGGTAGACAGGGATAAATATAGCTAGATATCATAGGAGATGGTTTGTTTGTTCCTGTGCATCTCCTTTATTAGATGTGATTAAGATCTCATGATGTTGCCGTGTTATTTCCCTTTTGTGTTGGTCGGTGCTAATGGATAGATAGATAGATGTATAGCTTTGGAAAAATGGAAGCCTTTGCTACGTTTTAAGTCTAAAGATGAGGAGAAGCATGTAGAACAAATGACTATATATGGTGGAGTGGAGATGTTCATCATGACTTGGGGGTTGATGACCATTAAATGGAGACATGGAGTCATGCTTCTTTTCTTTTTTTCCTTCTCTTTTTCATCTAAAGATCACAAATTGCAAGCAAAAGCCAACCTTCCATATTCCATGCATGATACATGCAACTTTACACGTTGAAGATCATATATGTTCCATGTACGAAGATTACATCATAACCATTATGATGCGAAGGAAAGTTTTTAAAGACACACATATAGGATGTTGATTATTTGAATTTTGTGAAGACTAAATAAGATCCTTCTAGCTAAACGCACTCATGTGCTCCTAATTTCTAACTAAGTAATTTTTTGAAAAGTTTCATCGATTGGTTTATTTATCGAACTTGAATAGTTTTTTTTCAAAAATATCTACCTAGAGGTAAACATATTATTCTATCTTAAAATATGAATTAGACTTTAATAGTGAAGATACGAGATCTTTAATAAAGAGATACTTGATTGGATACACCAAAATCAAAATCATGTGTCAAATTAGAATAATAAATGCAAAGTATATGCAAATATAATAATACATTTAATATCATGCTAAGTTTAAAATTTGAAAAAAAAAAATACATTCAAATTTAAAGTTGTTCATCCATATCATCTCTAAAAACCAAAATACTAATATTAATAATAATGTATTCATCTACATAAATACGAAGGAACTTCAAAAACAAATAATTTAAGAAATTTTCCAACTCCCTAATTCATTATGGTCATCACTGGTGCTATCAATGGTGGCAATGCTCTCATCAGCAAAAAAACACATTCTCTAATTATGATTCATACAATGAAAAGCTTTGCTATCTCAAGTATACAAGCACCATTCATTGTGTCAAATGCATAATATACGTATCTAAATTCTAATTACGTGTTTTGTTGACCTAAATAATCGGATATGTATTTGAGTGTATCGGGTGCGTATCTGTATTCTTCGACACGTGTCGGATACGCGTAAGCTTCCAAATATGAAGTATATGTGCATCATAGTACGCCACGTATGCTTATACGACCGAGTAGTCATCTGCCACGTATACGTAGATCATATGAATCATAACCCGCATTACTTTATATAATAGATTATATTATTATATCTTAGCTCAAAAAAAGGTTCAAGTATGCCTTACATCGTTTTAGGGGGCGTTTGGTTGCATGCATCAGTTGATGCATCATCATGGTCCAAACTTATGTTTGGTTGACTAGATGCATCAATTGATGCAGCATCAGTTGATGCAAAAAAGTGACTTCATGCAGCATCAGGTGATGCATCACGTGCCCCCTCTCCCTCTCCTCCCCGATCCTCCTTTCTCTCTCCTTTACCTCTCCTCCCCGAGGAAGCCGAGCCCAGTCGACGCCCCGCTGCCTCCTTCGCCGCCACCGCCCTCCTCATCCTCCTCTTCATCTCCGCCATGCTCTCCCTCGTCCATCTCCGCCGGTCCCCCGTTGTGGATCTTCCCTCATTTGTCCACCCGCCGCTCGGAACTCCCCTCCTCTGGCCGCCGTCACTCGGATCTCCCCTCCTCTGGCCGCCGCCCCTCCGGTCTCCCCTACTCTGGCCGTTGCCGCTTGATTCTCCCCTCCTCTGGCCGCCGCCCCTCCGATCTCCCCTCCTCTCTGGCGCCGCCGCTCAAATCTCCCCTCCTCTGGCCGATGCCGCTCGATTCTCCCCTCCTCTGGCCGCCGCCCATCCGATCTCCCCTCCTCTGGCCGCCGTCGCTCGGATCTCCCCTCCTCTGTCCCCCGTCGGCTCTCCTCTCGAGTCGTGATCTCCACTAGCCCTCTGTCCTCCACGCCGACGTCCCCAGTCCATTTGTAGCTCTTCCCTAGCGCCCCATGTTCGTGGATCTCCGGCGAATATGGCGCCCTGTTCATTGATCTCCGACGTGTGCTAAAGTGAGGAGATCACTCGAGTTATTCCCCGACTTTGAAATCTAAAGCTCCGACGAGTTCGATCGGTGCCGTGGAAGAGCACGACGTTATCGCCTTTTGTATTAACTGATGCAATACATATCAACCAAACAAAAAATCAACTAATACTGTATCAGTCTCTGACAAGTTTAGATGTGATCCCCAATTTCAAAAACTTCAAATTGAATCCAATTAGACCCTCCGTTAGCCGGTCTAACGGAAAAAATCAATTTCGATCGATTTAGATCGACTTTGACTAACTTTTGCCATGTCAGCCTCACCATGCTCTCTCCACCGGACCTTAATTTACACAACAGAGGAAGAGCTCCGCCAAGGCGGTGGCGGAGGAGATGGACCCGAGGATATGGGGTAGACTGCTGGAAGAGCTCCTGGACATGATACTAACTCTCCTCCTCCCACTTCCTACCATCTTGGATCTCTGCCGCACTCTGCAGCACCGCAAGCGCTTCCACTCCCTCATCCTCTCCTCTTTCTATCTCCGCCGCCGCCGCCGCCGCCGTGGCCACCGCCGTGGCCACCACAACCACCACCACTCCTCCTCTCCCACCCCTAGGTTTATCGTCACCGTCTCATAAAAAATTGTGAGAAACTACATGTTCGTATAATGTAAATTTAAGCCCCAAAAATTGACGTCAGCAACCTCTTTCCGGGACCCACACTAAACTCAGCCAAAAGTTGACACGTGTACCCACCAAAGAAACAGCCAACACGCCTGGATCTCGTGACGGACCCGAGCACGAGAGGATGATTACGATGACGTAATCAGGTGGGAGGCCTCCGCGATGGTCCCCGCGTGTCACGTCCTCTCTTCTCTGGGCCTCTGGCGTCGGGTACCAAAAGAAAAGCGTTCCTGGCGTTTAGCGCTCACAGGCTTTATGCCTCCCCCCTCCACCTTTTTTTTTTTCACCCTCACTTCTTTCCATTTACCTTTTCTTCTAACTTTTCCTTGTTTTTTGTGATTTATTTTTCCTTCCAGTTTTTTTTTTTTTTTTTTTTTGTCAAAAAACACTTTGATACCCTGTAGTTTTCAGGATTTGCAGTTTAGTATCACGGAGTTTAACAATTACCAAAAAATATCTGAAGTTACAAAACTTATCATTTGGATCCAATGGGCTAACTCCGTTATCAGAATTTCACGACAAATCAATCATATGTTAATTTTGACTGGTTTTTAATAATTTTGACTCTATTCAGGGGACGTGAGAGAGAGCGATGGAGAGAAAAGGTTGGAGCAAGGGAGGCGGCGGCGATGGGAGGAGGTCGGTGTAGGGGTCGTTGGCGGCTGTAAGGAACCGGCGTGGGGAACGATGACGACGGCAAGGACGGTCGACGCGGGTGTGTAAGAGAGGAGAGAGAGGAGTGGAGAAAGAGGAGAAGGGGAGGAGTGGCCGGGTTATATGGAGGTGGAGGTTGGAGTCAGAGCCGGAGTAAGAGAAGAGGAAGTGTCTGTATTACGGGGTAGAGTAAACCTCATTAAAAATCTAAACACTTTTTTTTGTGTAATAGATCTTTATTTTGTTACTAAAGAGTATTCGGAATTTAATTTGATATCACGATTTAATTAGCTCATAGAATTAAGCTTAGTTTCAGTATTACGGGGTAGAGTAAACCTCATTAAAAATCTAAACACCTATTCCTATGTATCCAAAAAAAAAAAACGAAGTCATTGAAGACAATTTGGGTCTCGAGATCGATAGATGGACCAATTTATTTAGAGGATGTTTGGTTATATATTCTGCATGAGTAGATCCAAACCATTGTTTGATTGACTAGATGCATCAACTAATGCAACATCAACTGACGCAAAAAAGGCCTTTGGTGCTGCATTGTGTGAAACCACCAAAATGTCCGTTTCATATAGGCATATAGGGGTGAGCAGAACTGAATCCGAAGAACCGAACCGAACCGAATTAGTTCGGTCCATTCGGTTCGGTTCCTTGGTCCATTCGGTTCGGTTCGGTTCTGGAAGGTAAAATAGTTCGGGTTTCAGTTCGGTTTCTTAAAAAAACTTCGAGTCAGAACCGAAGTTTATCCCAAATGTCATGTACATGCCTTATTTTCTTACCTTCGGTTCATCCTATCCCTTCTCCCGTCTCGACCGTGAAATCTAGCGACCATCGCGTGGAACCCCACAGGACCTCGGCTAGGGCGGTGGCGGCCTTGGCTTCGTCGGCGGCCGCCTCACGCACCCGCCGCACCCCTTCCGGCTTGAACACCCTCTTCTCCCTCTATAGTAACCCCTCCCCCACCTCCACCACCACAGCAAATCTCGCCACGCTGCTGGTGAACAGGTGCTCGATGTACCTTTTCCCTCATCCCCACCACCCTTACTCATATGCCACGACCCTCTTCGCCATTGCTGCGGCCGCGTTCTCCTTCGAGATCTATGAGCGCTCCCTCGA
This sequence comes from Narthecium ossifragum, assembly GCA_963920575.1. Taxonomy (NCBI): domain Eukaryota; kingdom Viridiplantae; phylum Streptophyta; class Magnoliopsida; order Dioscoreales; family Nartheciaceae; genus Narthecium; species Narthecium ossifragum. The sequence continues at coordinate 3,191,158 of OY986973.1, forward strand.
GCTCGAGCAGCCGCTTCACGATCCCGCCTTCAAGCATCGCCTCGATTGCTTCTTTCGTACTGAAGTAGCCGATCTCGAGGACGATGTCTAGCGCCTCGACGCCGATCTCCACGTCAACGGATGGGGAGAGGAGGGATAGGATTTTTGGGATCTGGCCCCAGGAGTGGAGCTCGTCGACTGAGGGGCTCTTGATGGAGACAGCTAGATGGCATAGGGCTTGGAGGGTAGCCGCACTGGTGATAGTCACCATCGCGCACACGGTCGGCCCCATGAGCAACGGCCCACCAAACACCGCCTTGTTGAACCTCTCCTGTCGGTCTTGGAACCACGAGCTAACCACTCGTACCAAAACTCCGGAGTGAAAGTAGAAGGCGCCCATAACCCTTAACCATTAAGCCACGGTCGACCCGACAAATCAACCGCAGCACCACTGGCAGCGCAGCACGCTGCCCGGGTCGGGCCTCCAGCCCACCCTGCACTCGAGCCACCCAGGCCCTCCGCACAGGGCCAACCACGGTGACCCCAGGGGGTGACGCTGGCTGGGCCTGCAGCCTGGCCCGCAACCATGCCCTGGGCCTCTACATCCCACTCGGCAGGCCCGCAACCAAGGCCTGCAGCGCCCTAGCAACCAACAATCTCCCCCCCAGCGACACCACCGGGGTTTGAACCCGCAACCTCGCTCTGATACCACGTGTCGGTCTTGGAACCACGAGCTAACCACTCGTACCAAAACTCCGGAGTGAAAGTAAAAGGCGCCCATAACCCTTAACCATTAAGCCACGGTCGACCCGACAAATCGACCGCAGCACCACTGGCAGCGCAGCACGCTGCCCGGGTCGGGCCTCCAGCCCACCCTGCACTCGAGCCACCCAGGCCCTCCGCACAGGGCCAACCACGGTGACCCCAGGGGGTGACGCTGGCTGGGCCTGCAGCCTGGCCCGCAACCATGCCCTGGGCCTCTACATCCCACTCGGCAGGCCCGCAACCAAGGCCTGCAGCGCCCTAGCAACCAACATCTCCTTCAATCCAATTTCCTCCATGGGACCCTGTACCGATGGCCACCCAAACTAGCGTCACCACCGTCCAACACCGCCGCATCCAGCCTCCCAGACTTCCAACAGCATCAGAATCGACCATCTCTGTCGCGCCCCGACCCGCAGGACCCAGATCGGGCCGGGACACGAGGGGGAAAACCTACATCTACTAGCCTCAACTGGCGGAAACAGCTGAAACTAAAAGATAGCTGGCGGAAACTGCTGACTGCAAGCACAAGGCGGAAGCGAACTACTAAACAACATCTATTAACACTTATTACAAAACAGTAATAAAAGAGTTAAACAGAGTTTAGTACAACAAGCTACAAGGGATCAACAGTCCCCAAAAAGAAGCTACACCACCCACCGAGGTCTCCACAAACGCACAAACGAACCCATCCTGACCCTCAGACATGGTCAGGATCCGGCACGCTGCCACGAGACTGCCGACGGGGAAGCACCGGAGGAGAACGGGGACCCGCACCTGCAAACACACAGTCCAGGTAGGAATGAGCAACAGCTCAGCAGGGTCCTACTTTACCACTCTCGCTAAGAAGGCAAACCCAACGAACCAACCCTGAGCCAAGTACTGAGGCTTGCCAAGGATCCCATAAATCCCGTCAATAACCCGAAGGATTCCTATCCCAAGTACGCCCCTCCGACAACCACTGCTCAGGGGTGGGCAACTCCGACAATCCCTGACACAGGGTGTACACGACGCTACTGGTAGGACACCCTTCTCCAAGCGGGATCTCCACACTTGACGGAACGACCGAGGTTAAGACTACCAGCTCTCAATACTCCAAGCCACAGAGCCAACAGGACCCCTAACTCATGACCCAAGGACTAAGCCTAGCCAGGAAGTCCATCGATCCCATCGATGTTTCCCTCCCCAAGGTTCCTGTCCAACGTACGTCCCTCCGATAGTCACTGCTCGAGGACTGGGCTACCTCCGACGGTCCTTGACACAGGGTGATCCAGACGATACCTGTAGGACATCCTTGCCCTTGCTGGCCACCAGCATGGGGACACATGTCGGGTAACGGCATCCATCACTTAGCCTTAGATCACCGAAGTTCACGGGTCAACCCCACCCAGTCTAACCTAGTATGTCTAATGCACAGGAAGCATGGCAGGAGATGAATAAGGAAAACAGTAACAAACAGCATAACAAGGGCACACCTTCGGCCCATTTATTCTAAGCACTCCCGAAGATCATGACTTCCTTCGGTTCACCATAAAGCAGTAAAGGGGCATAACCCATGGCCCAGCTATACTAAGCATTCCCGAGGGTCATGACTTCCTCGGTTAACCACAAAGCAGTAAACAATAAGCATGATAGGCAACATGTTAAGCCCCGAGGGCAAAACCGTCAAAACCACTTGCAGGCGAAGCCCCGCGGGCAAAACAGCACTTAAAGCAAGTAAAAACCCTCTCTACACCGAAGGAGATCGATCTCCTATAGCAGCGAGATCGATCTTCCTCGAGGCCAGACGCACCCGTCCTGGTCACCCCAACGAGATCGATCTCCACCCATATGAAGATCGATATTATAGGTGACCCTCGACGCACTGGCACCAGTCGCCAAGAGATCGATCTCCCTCCCAGGGAGATCGCTCTCGCTCGGGTGGGCTGGGCCACCCCAAACATGATCGATCTCATCCCATGAGAGGGATGAGATTGATCTTGACTGGGTTCTCTGGCGGCCGGACGGCGAGGGATACCGCCGGAAACCTCCACCATACCTCACCAAACTAGGTGGGCTGATAGCTCTCAGTGCCACGAAGCTACTCATAGCTTCAAAACCGGAAAACACCAACTCCACAAGAAGATCCATCGGAAATCAAAACCGGATTTCAAACCCTCAAAACAGCTGGAACTTTGAGTGAGAACCCTACCTCCACAAAGCTGCTTCGATCCGCGAGGCCAAGCCTAAGATCTTCCTCGCACCGTCACGATTCCAACGAGCCTTCAAGCTCCAAGAACGGTGGCCGGAGGAGGGAGAACGGCGAAGAGGAAGCTCTCAGCCGGAACAGGGGAAGCAGAGCTTTCCCGAGGAGGAAGAAGGAAGAAGGGGAAAGAGAGAAGGAAGAGGGGAAGGGGTGAGGCAGGGGAAAGGCGAAGGAGGGGAGCAAAAGTCTCTCCTCCCCTGACAGGGGAAGCGACGACCATCGCCGTGGCCGTCCTTCGACGCCACCGCCAACGACTTCCAGGCACAGAGAGATCGATCTTCATGGCCATGGAGATCGATCTTCCTTGCCCAGAATGACGACCTTTAGGCACAGAGAGATCGATCTTCATTGTCATGGAGATCGATCTCCCTTGCCCAGAACGGCAACCTTGGGCTGAGACACAAGCCCAAGCCCAGGACTACCGAACCTGGTTCCACCTAACCTTTCTAACAAACACAAACACCAAATAAGGTCTGTGTGTGCACACCCAGTGTGAAACGACCGCCAAGGCGCAATTTCCCAAATTACCCTTGGGGTAAACAACCAGCCACGGGGATAGAGGGACGGGTCCTCACAACTTCTCCTTCTGATCTCTTCCCAACACTTTCCTGACAAGATCCCCTACTAGTCGCCATCTCCCTTGCTCGTCGTCCTCGATAGGTAGCCTTATCCATTCAATGCCCATGGAAACGAACCGAACTTAACAGTTCTCATTTTTCTGGACTGAAAAAGTTCGGTTCTGGATCGAGAACCGAACCGAGACCGAATGCTCAAGCCTAGTTTCATATGATGCATCATCAGTTGATACCTAGATTTGATTGACTAGTGTTGCATCAGTTGATGCAAGCAACCAAGCAACCCCTTGGGCCTTGGTACAAATCCATGTTGGTATTCCACATGAGCGTTGGTACAAATTCATCAAACGTAAGGGAATCTAACAAAAGAGGAAACAAAAACAAAAGTTTGAAGTCATACCTCTCTATTCTCGCTGTTCTAGGAAACCAGGTTAAGAACTCATGTGAGGTATCCTATGAATCGAAAAGCAAGATAAACCCATATAAAACTCTCCTGGAAGCTGTAAACACATCTGGGACAAAACTTCGCACCAGAAAGTGATTTACCCGAGCCAGCGATCATCTTGGAGATAAATGATTCAAGTTCGTAGCTCAAACTCCACAACTCGTAAAGCCTTGACTCTGATATCACATTCGAAAACTTACTGTAACTATCCATGTTTAACTGTATCATCGGAGCAGTTAATAAGTAGCAGGAGCAGCAAAAGTAGCAAATTCAAATGAGATGGGATCCAGGATGAAAAATACGATCATCATAACTCTCTCGCTAATTTGTTGATTATTGGACAAACAATTCAGAGTCAATGAAGCAAACTACTTTGAGAAACTTACTTTTACAAGCATTGAAAAATACAGCACTGGAAAGCGAATAGAACAAACTGTTGGAAGCACTTACTCCTAGGGGACGTTCATCACTTGAATCGACTGCAACATGTCAGAGAGTGCAATGACGAGGTCGCCCGGCTGCACCATACCCCTTGCTTTGAGCAAAGCAAAGGTGCGGTTCAGGTTGCTCTCCATGTCGTCAGAAAAGCTGAGACGGAAGGGGATGAGACCCCACTGAAGGTTCAGTCGTCTCCTCACGGATGTAGATGTTGTAAATGCAAATATTGGACAGTCAGGGCGGCAGCGTGAGAGGAGAGAGGCCATGTGGCCGTTTGTAGTGTAGACGAAGAGTGCATCGACTCCCAAATTGTTAGCTGCAAATTGTGGAATGTGTTAAAAAGATATCAGGAGAAAAAGCAAGACGAGACAAGAATAGTTAATGATATGCGATTGAAAACCTATTCAAACATTCAAGAAAAAGAAGAAGATAAAAAGAATCAGCAAGATGCGCCCATTATTTCAAACTGTTCCAGCCTCAGCTATTGTAATTTATCTTCAATATCTAAAATGGGGTTGCACGTACCAGTGATAATTCATCACACTAATTTGGGAATGAAATTTAAAGCAGAAGATGAACTTCATGTTGTTTTATTACACTGAATAGTGGCAAACTAGTTATTGACTAATAATTTCCAGGATTCAGCATCTTTTTATTGATAATTGATGGGATGACTCTCATAAAGACTCTAAGTGCATAAAGTTTTTCCCGGAAAAGTATAAATGACCAAGACAACATGTTAGCATCTTGGGCGGCATGAAGTGTATCTACTTTTACCAAAATAACAAGCTTATGTTTATACTCAAGTTATACTGAAGGTCAAGGTTGCCATCTGTTATATTGAAGCTTACTGTCAGACACAAGTATCAATCGTGAAAATGTATTTGGAAAGCTAAAAAAGATTAAATGTACAGATTCTAATTTCGGAAAAGAACAGTAGTCGAAAAACATTAATAAGACAATGAGATACACACAATGCTTGTGGAATGTACGGGCATCCGTAGTGAAATATAGGAGCAGGCAGAAAAATAATAAAGAAACGATGAATGCTCTCAATTCGCTAAATCGCAACGCCATGTGCTAAATGACATTGTTCATGCATGAAGAGATCGATGGTTAAGGAAGCACAAAGCCACGCCCAGAAGAATGGATGGAGAAGAAAACACAAAATAAACAACAGCAATAGTTTCCTCTTAAAACGTTTGAGACTTTTAAGCTCCAAGACTCTTGCTCATTTCCATCATGTTCTAAATTGCAAACTTGTGGGATAACACAGGGATCGACATTTTGCAAATTTTATCCATGAATGCAAGTCACCCAAGTCTAATTGAAATAAAATGCTTACCCATTTTGGCAGCTGAGTTGCAAATTTCCTCTGAAATTTTGTCTGAAAAAGTAGATGCAACATCTTGTAGCTCCATTCCTTCATGGCATTTCTCCTCCCTCCACCACCTTTCAATCCTAAGGCTAACACTTCTCAGGACAGTCAACGCTTTATCTGGATATTGGCCCATGGCTGACTCACCAGATAGCATTAGTGCATCAGCTCTTTGGCGAACAGCTTCAGATACATCAGCGACTTCAGCCCTTGTTGGTGTAGGATACTCTATCATCGATTCGAGTAACTGAGAAGCAACAATGACTGGTTTATTGAGTTGCCTGCACATTTTGACTATCCTCTGCTGTTGTGACGGGACCTGTTCGAGGGGAATTTGAGCACCCAAATCTCCTCTGGCTACCATAGCTCCATCAGATGCCCGAATGATCTCTTCCAAGTTTTTCAAAGAATCAATACTTTCAATCTTCGCAATCACAGAAATATTGCTGCAGTGCACATGGTGAAGTTATTTACATTAGGAGTTAGGCTGGTCTTTGAACTTCAACTCTTAATTGCTAGAAATAAAATGGTAAAAAGAATCACCAGATGAACTCATGAAAATAAATCATGCTCACCAAAACTAAGCTTAATGAATTAATGAAAGGCTTGAGCTTCCTTTAGTAAGGGAACTTGAGACAGCAGCAAATAGGAGGAGGAGAGAAAGAGCAGTAAGAAGATCATGTCAAGCAAGATAATCAAAAAGTAACAAGGCTCATATATCAAATCGATGCACAATGGTATTACAAGAGAAGAACCCTAGCTAATTAAGCAACGCCTTACTTTAAAATCACTAGGGGCAAAGAGAAAGGCTAGGACCTGAGACCAACCATTCACAATAGCCCAAAAAAAGGTGCAGCAGATGTGATAGTTTTCCTCGGACGAGATGCGAAATAACAGCATTAGATTCCAGCAATGAAAAGCAAGAAGGCTCTATTGCCCTCAGACTAACGACAAAAAAAAATGAAAAGTATAGAATCATCTAAGAGAGCCTCATTATCCATGAAGAGATTTTGCAAGTAGTCTGGTAGAGAAACAGTCTAACACTAAGTTCAGTAAAGAACCATTAAATCCAAATGACACTAAGTGCGGAAATCTTGATTTTTAGATAGTGTATATGGCCATGAAGCATTGTTGTCTAAAACCAAGGGTCTAATAGTACTTCAAAATAGCTTTTTCTCTAATTGCTGCTTCTCAAATTAAAGCAATAGTCAGACAACCAGAGGCAAAAGTAGGATCCACATACTAAACTAAAGCATAATTGATGCAAGTTGGCATACTTGATGAATTAGACGACATAACTGTCTACACATACGTAACAAATAATCACGATGGACGCTATCTATTTACTCCTTCAAAGATATCTTATGTATCTTACGTTTTTTTCTCGATTCACTAAAACAAGTCTCTAAGTCTCTTAATATTGCAAGCCAACTGTTGCAGTATCACATTTCCAAGAATCTCTAACTCACGCCATTTATGAAACATCATTACATACATGGAAATAAAGAAGACAAAAACAGAGCGAGAAACCAAAATCATCAATTTTTGAGGATGTTGGAATTCACCTTTCTCGAGATCGTGCAGCAATGTAGCTTTTAAGATGATTAATGACTTCTGCAGACTTCACAAATGAAACTGCTATAAACTCAACACCCTCAGCAATCCCAAAGTCTATGTCGAGCCAGTCCTATACAGAGTAAAAAGCAGGCAAACATCAAAAACAAAGTAATGAAAGAAATAGAACCTTTCTGTTGTTAAATATGCTTCAATAGCCCAGGAAAACATCATAGACGAACAAGCATAAGACATGACTTTTCTTCTTCTTTTTTTCCTTCAAAATCTTTTGAAGCTTCAACCACAAAATCTTACAAAGGTTCTTGCATACATCTCCATGGGTTGAAGTGCTGTTGGGATATACCTCATCGAACAATGTACAGCACAGTAATTGCTGCTGGACCCGTGCCGATGGCACGGAAGATGAATAGGAGGATTTTTTTCTGAATAAAGCTGTCGTCAATTTAATTACCAGTACGGTGCATAGTGGTCAGCACTTAAATCCATGATCTTCACTTAACAAGACCAGTCACTCTTCACCCAAAGTCGTCGTCTAAGAGACTTCAGCCTTACAATCAATCTCAAGCCCAACAAGCACACAATTATATTCCACTTCATAAGTCAGTGCGTGTAATCATTCTAACAAGCAAATATAAAATCAAACCATCTACGCCAATCATATTCTGATGAGCATAAGTAAACCCCAGTCCTAAAGATTCTCAAGGGACCTTCACTAGGAGACTCACGGTGTTCTACATGCCATCCTACATAGATTGAGCACTACAGTGCAACCACACATTAGCCATGAGAAGCCCAAGAAAACTTAGTATCAGAACTGCTACAGAAACAAATAAACGATGGTTGACTTGTCTTTGCAAGGATATCAAGGATCATATTTAGCATTCTGAGTCTTCAACTATACAGAGAAATAACACATCAGGAAAAGTTTGCTGGACATGATAAAATCCTGAATAAAGGTGCCCATGATAAGGATCGGTGAAAGTTTAAGGAGAACACGGAAGATAGAATAACTCAAGATACAAATGTCTAAACAAACTTGCGGATCTGCTAAGATTTCACTTGTGCACGTTTCCAATGGTTGCTCTCATTCTGCACAAGACAGTGGCAACGAGTAAAAAAGCCGGTCTCTTGAGCAAGTAATTCCAATTATTTGAAGCACCAGATAGGTACTTAGTAGGTCATGGAAAACGAGGAGGCATAAAGCAGGACAAGATAGAAATGACGGGACAAAGGTATATAAATTACAAAGTTGACACCATCAGGAGAGATGGATGATCATTAAAACCACAAAAAACCCTAAACGATTCTGATGGAACCACAAGCTTAAATAATCTAATAATGATTGCATTGTAATCCAAATACAAAAGAAACTTCAGTTGGAAGAAAATTCTTTTTGAGCAAATTCATGATGGCATTTCACCTTAGAAGAAATTGTAGGAAGCATAGCATTGCGTTCCCGTACAAGACTTCCATCCCGCCAGAAAGTAAGATTAGCCCGTGGCAACAGCAGCCCAGGATCAGTACAGCGACACTTCACATCTGGGCCAATCTTCTCAATCACCTCGAACCTCACCATTCCACCATCAACAAGAAGTTCATCGCCCACTTTCACATCTGCATGGAGTCCAAACAAATAGAAGTCAAGTGGGTAATCGCCACTCATTTTCAGACTATTGATGGACGAAGCATCAAAAGGACTCCTTCAAACCAAATATAGCTCTAGAGGCTACAACCTTCAGCGAAACCATCGTAGTTTACATTGATGGTGCGCTCCGGAAGTGGTGAAGTAAAGGCCCTCACACTAAATGTCCAGATTTCACCATCCTGCAAATAAATTATGAAAGATGTTAAGGATGCCCTCTGAACAATGATAACAATGAATATTAGGAGCTCAGTACAAAAAATCACATTTAAAGAGTTAAACCGTGCAGACATCTTCAATTTTGGTTTTAAGGGATACCAGCTTGAGTGATCGAAACCACCCACTTAAATCAACATAAATTCCATGAAGGATGATACCAGATATAGCACAATGCAAAACAGTCATATCCCTTGAGATAGGTTTATAACATGAGGTACAGTCATGGCATCTTCCATAAGCTGTCGTGCAATCTGAACAATATCATAATCATTGACTTTTAAACATGTGTCGTTGTGTCTGCTAGACAAGCACTATCCATTAAAATTTTTGGTTCAATAATTCTTCGTTGCCAGTCATGGAGATTCCCAGTGTAAGCATCTAATTGAAGCTTACACCCAAGGAGAATCCAATAAGACATATTACCAAGCAACCTTTCTTCCTAAAGGCCATTGTTTACTGCAGCTCAAACTATTAACAATTTCTCTCGGCAGACATGAGCCGAGAGCAATCTCCAATAAGGGTGCAAAAAATGTTCTGTTCTTTCTAACCTCGCAAGTAGTTTCTTAAGTCATTTGCTGCTGAATAGAATCTACAATCAGGAAACAGGAACGCCCACAGGATACCTTAATCTGACAAGAATAAATAATCAAAGAGATAAGTCTTTCCCCTACAATCTGACCACTAACCCCCAACACCTCAAATTACAACTTTTTTTCTCTTTACTGAATCTATTTTGGTGAGAGTAGATAAACAAATATCAGTAAAGCTATAACATCCAAGTACCTCCAGCCATCCCGTCTCACCCCTAACACGCCTTAACTCATTAGCAGCTCAGCATCATAGAAGTCTTAAACGGATCGACTTGAGCGACTCGAAAAGGTAGATATTAGAGACATCAGACGTCTGCGCGAGAGTTAAATACCTCGGCCTTGGCGGAGGGTGCGCCACCGAAATCACCCATATGGATCTCGCTGCCCTCGGTATCCATCATGATGGCGACAGCAAACCCCTTCTCCTCGTTGAGCCTGCGCACCTGGCGTATGACAGAGCGGTGCCAGTCGTGGTCACCGTGGCACATGTTGATGCGGGCGACGTTCATGCCCCCGACAGCAAGGGCCTCGAGCTGGGCGGGTCCGCAGGTGGCGGGGCCGATAGTACATATCAGCTTCGTCCGTCGCGTGCTCCGGAACCCGTTTTCCTTCAGCTCCGCCTCCGACACCGCGTCCACATCGATAACCATCGACGACGACGCAGTAGCAGCAGCCACCGTGGAAGTGGCGGAGATGCCGATGCCATTGTCGGAAGAGGGAGTATGCGAGCATGCGATGGGTGTGAGGCCGCGGCGGAGAGAGGGGATGGAAATGGCGGGGCGGTGGTGTTGGAGGATGAGTGGCTGGCTTTTGCGGATGAAGAAGGATCGGGGGATGCGAGGGGCGACGAGGTGGAGGGTTTGGGCCATGGCGTCGGCGGCGGTGGAGATTGCCGGCGGCGGAGATATTAGAAAGGGTTTAGGGAGGGCAGAGAGAAGGGGGGCGGAGGTAACGAAGCGATGGGGTTCCGGGAGAGCGCTGTGGCGTTTCCACTGAAGCAAGTCGTCTGGTTTGTTTTGTTTGTTAGAGAGTAGGAAGTGGGAAAGGGCGGTAGCTCTACCGGGTGGACGGACATCACGAGGGATCGGCCGGGCCGGGACACTTGCCTGGGGATCGAATCACAGCTCTGATCTCGAGGCGACTGTGCGGTGCATAGCGCAGGGATTAATTTGATTAACGGCTAGCTGTTATTTGAAATCACCAATCTTTTCTTGCCGGTTTAATTATCACTTTAATTTGTAATTTCTCGAGCTAGTGGGGGCACTTGGCTGACCAAAATGAGAAAAAAAAATTACTTACTAAAATCATTAATTACTTTTTCTTGGGTAATAAAGCACAGACCTGCCCATTTGCTGCCTAGTTTCATAAGTTGCTTTTCTGTTAGAGGCCCATTGAGACATCCACTATTGGGCCCGAATTGATAGAGGTCTGCCTTCTGCCTTTGTAGGTAGCACACTAGCACCATTTTCTACAGGCGCCTTTAAAAAGGTCAAAGGCCCATTGAGCAATAAATTATAGTAGCTCTTACATCACAGGCCCATTGAGAAATCAGCTATTCGGCCCAAATAAATAAAAGTATGTCCAAGATTAAAGGATGGCTGTTTTGTCTAAGCTCCAATAGTGTGGAGTTAACCACAAGACACCAGCTAAAGTGACAATCAAATTGTCCAGGCCCTGATACAGCTTCAAATTTTTTTTGCATCAAGATTGGGTACATGAGATCACCGGAGCATCGTATGGTTGAGTGAGCCTAGATGCAAACCCAAATCTCAAAGCAAGTTCATAGTAGTTGGTTAACCGGGTTTGATCAGACCTGCTTAGATTTGATCACTTATATTCCCAAATCCGCACCAATTGGGACCCGATCTCTCCTCCAAATCCATCACGATCGACTAATAGACGACACCCTAAGGATGGACGGCTGAGATCTAAACGCATACTTACCCGTCTCCTTATAAATGCGCTCCATGCCGGGCTCCATTTCCCTCTTGAACACTAACCCTAGCGCCTCACCCCCCACACCCCCTTCCACAAACCCAAACCCTAGCAATGGCGGCGGCGGCGGCTCGTCCCCTTGCCACCGTGCAAGCCAGCGAGGGCGACATGGCCACGGACGGCCCATCTGCGGTCCCCCTTCCTGACGTGCTCAGGGCACCGATCCGCCCTGACGTCGTCCGCTTCGTCCACGCCAACCTCGCGAAGAACAAGCGCCAGCCCTACGCAGTCTCCAAGCGCGCCGGTCACCAGACTTCCGCGGAGTCGTGGGGTACCGGTCGTGCTGTGTCCCGTATCCCTCGTGTCCCCGGTGGCGGTACCCACCGCGCCGGCCAGGGTGCCTTCGGGAACATGTGTCGCGGTGGGCGTATGTTCGCCCCAACCAAGACCTGGCGCCGCTGGCACCGTCGTGTCAACACCGGCCTCCGTCGCCTTGCTGTCGTCTCCGCCCTCGCTGCCTCTTCTGTTCCCTCCCTCGTCCTTGCCCGCGGGCATCGGATCGAGCAAGTTCCCGAGCTTCCCCTCGTCATCTCAGATTCCTCTGAATCACTCGAGAAGACATCCTCTGCTATCAAACTCTTGAAGCAGATCGGCGCCTTTCCGGACGCTGAGAAGGTTAAGGATTCCCTCTCCATCCGCCCTGGTAAAGGTAAGATGCGCAACAGGAGGTACATCTCTCGCAGGGGTCCTCTGATTGTTTATGGTACCGAGGGGTCCAAGATCGTGAAAGCGTTCCGCAACATCCCTGGAGTAGACATCGCTAATGTTGAGCGTCTTAACCTTCTCAAGCTTGCACCCGGTGGCCACCTCGGTCGGTTCGTCATATGGACAAAGTCAGCCTTCGAAAAGCTGGACTCAATCTACGGGACGTTCGACAAGCCTTCTGATAAGAAGAAGGGATACGTGTTGCCGAGGCCAAAGATGACCAACCCGGATCTTGGTAGGATCATCAACTCTGACGAGGTGCAGTCGGTGGTCAGGCCCATTAACAAGGAGATCAAGCGCCGTACCTTGAAGAAGAATCCTCTTAAGAACCTCAACGCCATGCTGAAGCTGAACCCATACGCCAAGACTGCGAGGAGGATGGCCCTGCTTGCGGAGGCACAGCGCGTTACCGCCAAGAAGGAGAAGCTTGACAAGAAGAGGACCCAGATCTCCAAGGTATAATTTGTCTTTGTTTAATAACAGTTATTTGGTGGCATGTTCTAGTTATATTTCTGCATGTGAAGGCCTGTATATGTCATTAAGATAGTTGATCAGTCTTGACTTATACTTTCACTTGCTATAGTTGTTGGTGATCATATTAAAGGCCATACATGCCACACAACTCCGATTACATTAGTACAGATGAAGATGTGATTTGATAGGCGTTGTTAAATATTGCATGTTACTCAGAGGAAGACTGATGATGTTTATTTCCAATTTTTTTTTCTAGAGATCTGTTTTTTGATAGGCGTAATTGTTCATCTAATTTTGATATACACTTACTATGTGATGCTTTCCAGTGATAAATGACTAAGCTTGTAGTCGATTGATTGTTTTGTCTGTTTGCTGTTAAGATATTTGTATGTATTCGTTAAATCCATTTGTGGTTCCATAGTTAGATTCATTTTTCCCACTTGAAAACAGAAAAATATTTTGCATTGGTGCTTCACTCTCTCTCTCTCTCTCTCTGCAAAAATTGTGTTTCTGCTTCTCGTTGATGTTTCCTTGAAGGATATTTGGACATATATTAATGTTTGCTGTATGTATATACATGTGTTTATTCCTAAAATTATATAGCTGTGTCCTCTTTTCTGTCTATTGCTATTTTATTTGGTATTCATGTTTATGTCCGATTGAAGCAATAAATGGATTCTATTTTTATAATGGTCTGTTTTATGCTACTTACAGACCTGGAGTTTCTTTTTAATTGCATTTTCCTTATGACTCTCTAAAAAGCTCCATTTGACCCACTTTGAAATATTATTGTACATCTGTTAGTCCATTCTTTTATCATGGTCTTATTTTCATCGTGCAAATTTTGTTTTCTTCTTTTTAGTGTAACTAATGCACAATAGGCATGCGACTGGTGAAGCTCTGATCTTAAAATGATTCTGATATTTTGTGTGGTGTGACTAAAGTTTTTTTCTTCCTTTTAGTGTAACTAATGTGCAATAAGCGACCTATTAACAACTATTCTTTTTAAGTTCATATATTTTTTTTTTGTGGTTATTGGATATGGTATCTCACCACTTAACTTTATGTTAGTCCCTGTCTGATCTAATCTGCCTGGAGGAACGCATGTCTATTATAGTTGTAACATGAATTCTGTTTTATATCTTTAGCTTTTGATGGGAATTATCATCCAGCATAGACATTCATCATATGTTTTAGTTACCGTGTTTGATTCTTGCGATTGTTGCTAATATGATCTGCATTATGCTCTTCATATAACATTCATTTTGGATAAATTATCTGATGATGGTTTGAGATGAATTCAGAAAGGGTTTTCTATTTGATTGGTTGTCCATGCATTAAATTTAGTAGCTGTACTTGCCTTTTACTAGTGGGTTTTTGTCTGTGTTTTATTTCTGGATTTCTGCTTATTTGTGCCCTTCCTTTCTGATGATGATTATGGTAATCTAGTATAATTCTGTCTTTAAAATTCAGAACGGCTGGGTGGTCTGATTTGCTACATTAACTTTTTATGTGGATGGATTTTTGGGTGGTTCTTAGGTGTTCACGCTTTTATTCCATGCTTCACCGCACATCTTAGTAGTGTTGTGTTTTTTACGAATTTCCTTGCATTGTGACATCTGTTTTATTCAGAACAAGGTCGATGACTGTTACATCTTGTGTTTTTATGAACTCTGTTTGAGTGTGATGGAAGATTGATGTTGTAGAAGCTTGCTCTATAGTTCAAGCTCAAGTAGTCTATATACAATGTGCATTAAGTTTTCTCACTTGGTTTATATTGTTGTGGTGTAAGTTGTTTCCTATGCTTTGTTTTGGTAGATTTCTACTTTCATTCTGTTTTTTTTTTAATAGTTCTTCATTCTGTTGATTTATGCCTAGCTGTTCTTTTGCCCTCACTAGCTTCTTTTCAGGGACTGTTTCTTTCTTTACTTATGAGTTCACTTTGTCACACTTTACTGTTCTTTGTGCAGGAGGAGTTTACTACAATCAAGGCTGCTGGTAGCGCGTGGTACAAGACTATGATTTCAGACAGCGATTACACTGAGTTCGATGTCTTCACAAAGTGGCTAGGAGTCACCCAGTAAATCAGTTGTCTTTAGGTTTTAGTGTCTCGGCTAAACATTTCAGAGTTCTGTCGTCTTCCCTAATTTGGTTTTTGATTATATGTTCTGCTTATGAGTACATTAAACATATTCTGAGGACTTGGGATAATTGTGTGGAGTTGCCTCTTCCACTCTCTGATTTTCAGAGGCAGAAGAGCTTGAATTTTGAGTCTATTAAAGCGAATGGTTTTGTTAGTCCTTTTTGTTAATGTAAACGTCAAGTCAAACGTCGGATGTGATTTTGTTTTAGAATGCAAGGTAATTGATTATCTTCCATGATCGTTCAAGTATAATGGCGGCATTAATAAGGATGGTTTGTTGGAGACTTGCCCTTAATTCTTAGGCCTGGTTTGCTTGCTTCTGTCCTGAGGTGATGCTGCGTGGACTCGGTGTGATTGATTTCACCATAAATTTTCATGTTATATAATGCGTCAAAGCCATGGTTCTCATTCTGGGTGATCAGTACTACAACGATATCTCTACTACTTTCCGTCAGTAGAACTAGGAGCTGGAAACTGTCTCAGGCGTAGCATAATGCATATAATCCATGAGGGTTTGAGACGTCGTTACTTTGCAAAACTTGGTCCGTTACCACTCGCCATGCTACATCCGATTCCTTATCGGGTCCAGATTCGATCCACCTAGAACTCCGACATGTTAGCATCCAAACCGGGTCGAGATGTTTTTATAGTAACCTCCGTTTCGCTCCCGTTACGTTAAAGTCGTCATTTCCTCTCGCCCTCGCGCTCTCTCTCACTCGCTGTGTCCATCCAGCCCTCTTTCTAATTCTCACTCCTTCCCGATCGAAGGAAACCCGAACCCTAAAAAATCAAGATATGCCGCCCAGGAGGAAAGTCGTGAAGCGAACCGTTCGCAAAGCCGCGCCGAAGTCGAAGAAATCCACCTCCTCTATTACCCCTCCTCCTCCCCCATCCGCTACCGACGCCGACAACGATAACGACACCCCTTTGCCGGACGCCGCCACCACCACCGACCCGGAGCCAACCGTCTCCGAGGCCAGTGTCCCGGAGGAGGCGCCGGCTGTTGAACCGTTTGCCGGGGAAGAGGCCGCCCAAGTCGAAGAGCAGCCGGCTGCCGATGAGGCCGCCCTAGCGGAGGAGCAGCCCGTTGCCGATGAGGCCCCAGTGGAGGAGGAGCCTGCCGTAGATGAGGACCCCGCGTATGAACCGCCAGCCGAATTGGAGACTGCCGGGGACGTGGAAGAGGCTACAGCGGAGGAGCAGTATGCCGCAGATGAGGCCCCCGGGGAGGAACTGCGCAGCGAATTGGTGACTGCAGGGGACGCGGAAGAGGCCACAGCGGAGGAGCCCAAGAACGCAGAGGAGAATGAAACGAAACGCTCCGATACTGCTCCTTCCAAGAAGATCGTCAAGCGCGTGAGGAAGGTGGTGAAGAAGCGGATCGTCGTCAAGAAAGTCCCCAAAGCGTCTATAGCTGCTGCCAAGGACGTTGTGAATGTGGGAAATGAGGAAGCCGTCGCCTCAACAGCACCCGCGGAGGAAAAGTCTTGCCCTAATAAGGACAGCCCTATCCCTGAGTCTAGCGAGCGGCGGGAGCCTGAAAACCCGAGTTCAGATGCTGCTGCTGACGTTGGGCCTGAGACGGAGAAGATGGAGACCGAAGGAACGGAAGATGCTCCAATGGAAGAGGATAAGGCTGACGGAGGAGATGCAGAAGATGCAGCGGCTTCCGCTGTAGGAGATGAGGAGAGGGGGATATCAGAGAGGAGGAGAAGAAGGAAGACGGAGATTTTTATTGGGGGGTTGGATAGGGATGCAAAGGAAGACGACATCAGGAAGGTCTTTGGGTCCGCTGGGGAGATCATAGAGGTGCGGATGATGATGGATGGCCAGAGCGGAAAGAATAAAGGGTTCTGCTTCTTGAGGTATGCAGAGGCGGCACAAGCCAAGAAGGCTGTTGCGGAGTTTAATAAAGTGGAGGTATTCCCTATATTTGGGCTTATTTGCTTCTTCTCATTTCCGTAGTTACTTTGTTGGCTTTAATTGGGGCTTTGGAAGTAATCAATTTCAGAATGTGAGAATATATGACATGCACTATATCATGGCAACTTTTACTGTGAAACCATCCTAAATGATAACCAGCGTTGATACAAAGTTGAGCTAAGATAAAATTGCAAAATGTTGACTTGACCATCAGGATGAAAACCAATATTTTAGGACATTGAGGCTATTATCAACTCGGATAAATGGAATGTCATGATCGAAATAAAGATGCTGATTTTCAAAGTCATGATTCGCTTTATAATCGGGAGGAAAATAAAGGTGTTGTCTTACATGTTGTTTAATGCTGAATAATTGATTCTAGGTGTAACTTTAGAAGACATAGGGATCAAGGAAGGAGTTACCTAAAGTTGTTTTAAGGGTCCATTGCTTCGGAAGTTTAGTCCTTTTTAGAGCTTTTAGCATCATCTCTTAGGCTTAGCATAGGCACTACACTTTTGAATGTTCTATAAAAGCACTGTTATTGACATTGGTTATTTATTTATTGATTAGGGTTGATAGACAAATTCAAATTATTTAGTGGGTGTTTTGGGGGTCTCGTGCAAGAAGATAGCTGAGAAAACTGGAAGTTGATTGTTAGTCCTGTACATTTATCAATGGTGTTATACGGAAATGATTTAGTTGGAATTGGTGAAAACTTCAATTTGGTGCCTCAACTTCAAAGCATTTCAATGTGGTCCCCCAATTTACTAAACCGTTTCAATGTGGACCCGGACCTATGTTAGGGTTTGACACCCCTCTTCACCAATTTTGATCCAATTCTGGCCACTTTTACGGAGTCGAGTCGCTCTCCTCTCTGTCTTGATCTCTCTAGAGAGAGAGAGTTAATAGAGTGAGGGTGGAGAGAGATGGAGGAGAGCTCAGTAGAGAAATGGACGGAAGAGGGAAGAGAGAGGAGAGAGAAAGAGAGAGATCAGGCATGAGAGGGAAGAGAGGAGAGAGATCACGAAAGATCAAGAGAGACAAAGAGGAAATGAGAGAATTAGGAGAGGAGAGAGCCGCGTGGCCATTTGTAAGTGGCCAAAATTTGGTCGAAATTGATCAAATGAGGCCAACATTTGACAAACTGGTCAATCCATTAGTTTACCTAATGCTGTCAGGGGTCAACGCCGACATTGAAATGATTTTGTAAACTGAGGGACGTAATTGAAACCTTTTAAAGGTTATGATGATCCACTCAAGCAAGTGCTAAGTTCTAGCTCTTTCCTCCTTATTTGTACCGAAGAAGAATAGACTTTGTTTCAATGCATCATGGCATGTCATGCTGCTTAGCTTTCTGCATTAATATGTTCTTTTCCTCTTAGTGGCATTTGCCTTAGGTGGTGGTGGTGGTTAATGTTTGATTATTCTTCAATGCTGTCATCGAAGTTTCTAGTGGTAATTGAAGATTTGAGTTTAGCTCCTCAAAGTATCAAATTTAAGACGTTCATTTTTAATGATTTGGGGTTCTATTGAGTTTTGATGTTTCAATACTTATCTGTGAATGTTGTTTTAGATTTGTGGAAAGCTTTGTGGAGCTGCAGCCTTGGAGGGAAATGACACAATATTTCTTGGCAGTATAGACAAAAAGTGGAAGAAAGAAGATGTGAGCCTGTTTTCAGCCTCTTACTTTAGTACATACCAGTTTACCATTTGGCGAAACAGTTAGTTAATGCTCCTTTTTTGGGAGGTCTTGCTAAGTTGTCTTGTTCTGTCTTTTTCACTGTACTGTTGAGCAGGTTGTTAAGCTGTTGGAAGAAATTGGAATAGAGAAAATTGATACGGTGACAGTTATGGCAGATCCTAAGGATGCAGAGTTGAATCGTGGGTTTGCATTTCTTGAGCTTGAAACCAACAGGGATGCACAAATTGCTTATAAGAAACTGCAAAAGAAAGATGCTTTTGGCAAGGGCCGAAATGTCAAAGTTGCCTGGGCTGAACCATTGAATGACCCAGATGAGGAGGAAATGCAGAAGGTCTCTGTCTCTCTCTCTCTCTCTCTCTCTCTCTATATATATATATATATATATATATATATATATATCTTATTATCTTACTAGTAACTCCTCACTAACCCCCCTCTCTCCCCCACTATCCCCACTCACGTAGGCTCCACATAGGACAACAGGATGGTTAACTTATAACCATCCTGTCATATAAGGATGATATAAGATCAGCTTTTATGATGTGGCATATGAGTCATAATATGAGTCATAAAATTATGCACACGTGGCATGCACGCGTGGCATAAGGTTGTAAATAGATAAAGAGAGGATTGTGTGTGTGTGTTGTGTGTGTGGGGGGGGGGGGGGGGGGGGTGGTGTTGTTATATTGTTAAACCGGAAACCACTCTGGCACCGGATTTTATCCCAACACTTATCCCCAGGCGATTCAACGGTTTAAGAGTTGTCAAATAGTTTTCTCAATAATTAACGTTTAATGTGTACTCTACCTCTATATATGTGTGTGTGTGAATGTGGACACACGCACACGTACGTGTGTATGTACATATACATATATGTCTACATTATTGTTCAATAAATCTGGACCTCCTACGAGGACGTCCTCATAGTGATGTGAGGGCTGCCCCAATCACCTGAGTCTGGCATTCTCTTTATGCGTGGGCTTCATCCCAGGTGAATGAGATGCCCCTTATAATGATGCCTTAGTATTTTCCCAAGTGGATCCTATCTGTACTCTTAGTGCTAAATGACGTTTCCTTCAGTTGCACATCTGTTTTCTTGTCTATAGTTAGATCCTTTAATCTGCAGGATTCGACCTATATGAATGCATAAGTCAAAGTTCTTGTGTATCTGGTTAATCTTTTCATGGTTCTCATCTTCAAGGAGGCTTGTGCATCACAATTTATTTACTCTTTTAATGTGGTCAATTAAATGTTATGGTGTTTTGTGTTTCTTTCAATCAGGTGAAATCAGTTTATGTTGAAGGGATTCCACTTAATTGGGATGAAGAAAAAATGCGGGAGACTTTTAAAAAGTTTGGGGAGATAGATAGAGTTGTCCTTGCACGAAATATGCGAGCGGCCAGGAGAAAGGATTTTGCCTTTGTTAACTACGCCACACGAGAGTCTGCTCTTTCATGTGTTGAATTATTTGATAAGGAGGATTTAACAGACAATGGTTCGAAGGTTTGTGCCCCTTTCCTTATTGCTTATTGTATGCTCATGCTTCTGACCCATGTCAAGATGATTAGCTGTGTTTGATGTCACCCAGGTAAACCTCAAGGTTTCATTGGCTAAACCTGTTCAGAAGGGCAAGCAAAACAAAGGGGGCTTAAAATCCAACAACAATGATAATCTTCGAGAGAAGCCGAAGGCAGTTTTCCAGCGTGAGTGGTGCTTGCTATTTGATAATGCTATTCAATCACTTTTACATTAATAGTTTTGTTGTTAGAAATCAGATTAGTTAACACTTTTGCGAAGGTTCAATACCATTTGATGTTCTTCTGTATTTATGTAGTCAACTGCTACCAAAGGGTTAGTCTTTGATGACCATCTTCCTGCTTATATTGTTTAGACTGACTTACCATGCCTCCATTGAGTGTTTTTTGCGCTGTCTTTTGCGGGTCCCATTTGAGAGAGTTCTATTTTTAAGACGTGAAGTTCTTTTTGGCTATTTTTTTTGCTTCTTGTATCAAAAGATACAGCTTAGATATAGACAGCCCCTGAAATTGCATGTACATTTGCTGGATCCTCTGACTTTGTGCCACCTTTGACGACACTTGTACACTTATACATTCATTACGAAGTGTAAGATGTTACGCTTTTGTGTTGTATGTATCTACTAGTAATTCCGGGTTTGCACCTTTGGATGGCTTTCTCTATTTTTATTAGGCAGCTTTAGAGTTCATTTTATAACTAGACACTTGTAACTGATCCTTGGAATCGTTAGATATACATGAGACTGTTGCATGACCAACAATTTTTTTCCTGTAAAGTTTTTCTCTAATTCTTTGATTTTTTCAGGTGACATGAAAGCTGGTTTTCCTCCCAGCAATGGAAAGCCATTCAAAGCGGGTTATAGCGCCATTGGTGAAGATGTGGTCTCTTCTAAGCCTCATGGATTAATGCAGGTTTTTAGGCATCAAACAGCTTGGAATGAACAGCAAGCAGGTTATGCTCGAGGTATGTTCTGTAGCATTTACTTTATTCATATTTCTTCTTGGGATTCACCTTTATTTTGTTGACAAAATCCCTACATTATGTGAGTATCTAGTATATTCTTTGGCAAGCTACTTTTCTAGCTCAATTTTCTGGCAGACTACTTTGTTGGGTGCAAGTTTATGGCAAACAGTTTGTCCCTTTATTTTCTAGATGCATAAAGGTCTTTGAAGGGTTATTTATGTTTTTCCTGTTTATGATGTCAGTTCCCACGGTCCAAGATTATGCACATGCTTTTTATGGAGAAAAGCGCAATTTTTCTGCAATGGTAGTTCACAATCTCAGAGCACTAATCTCACCCCTTTTTACATCAAGACCTTTTTTTTAATCTAAATGCCGGTAATCCTCCAGGGCGACAATTCGATGTATTCTGATTTGAGAGGTTATCCTCGTGCTCGTCTGGAGAGTTCTTATTCATCTGCAGGCTCAAGGTTGATTTTCTTATATACATTTTGCTGTGGCCGCTTCATTTCCTTCTTGAATATTCTCTCCTTTAGTTTCTTTTTTAAATTGACTTCTGCTGATTCAAAAACTGTTTTTGGTTCAATGATCTAGCTATGGCACAGTGCCCCATGGTATGGCTGGGCCATCGCTCCCATATTATCAGCAGCCGAATGTTGGCTATGCACCAGGTATGTTATAGAAGTCTGCTGATGTTCCTTATTAACTAAGCCTATGAGGAAAATGTAAAGCCTCTTTCTTGCTTCAATTCTCAGGTAATATTTATGGGGCTACTGACCAATCAAGCAATCTTCAGGTGTTTTTCTTTTAACTTCAAAAACTAGATTTCTTAGCTGTAATTTGTTGCCAGATATGTTTTTGTACAGAGTATCGACATGATTCTTGGTTGATCATGATTTCTTTTGTTTTTTTTTATGAGTTCCGAAGGCTAGTGGTTGATCATCTTTGTTTGACAAAATAATACTGTTTTCATCTTATGTCTATGTTTTCTTATTCATTTTTTTTCCCTTTAAATGATCTTGTTGCAGATGAGGCAGGGTCCCTATGAAAGTGGTCCTTATCCCAGATGTAAGTTTACTCCAGTTTCTGTGCCCTACCTGTATTGATGTTGGCTGGCTGTTTTGTTTATTTATCTTTTGACTTCTCACCAGTATATCATATCCATTTTTTCCAAACAGATTGACTCATGTTGCAAAATATTCTCCTTGACGCTCATTGATTCTCGGCTTCTCTGCGATTACATGTGTTATATGGGTTCCTCCATAACCATGGATGCTTATTCATGGAGAGACAACACAGATGACTTGGCGGGGAAATTTGTCGGGCTCCTCCATTTTGTCACTATTGTACCTACTTAACCTCCTTGTAATTTAAGGGCCTTTCCTGTGCTCCTATGGTCAATTAGTGTTCGAAGCAATTTAGTTCTCTTCCTTCTTCATCTTTTGAGTTATGACTTGTTATGTTTTATCTTGTGGTGGATGTACACTAAATTTATTAGGTCATTCTCAGTGCATATGCCCTCACATTAAGTGCAGGTTGCATTGTGGGGGATAAAATTTTATTAAGCGATAGCAACTGAATGTGTACCTCTGTGGTTTCAAATAGTTTCAAATGATGGGCAATATTATCTTGTTTTTTGGATCAGGAAACAAATTGTGTGGTACTCATCCAAAGTGCGACATGGTTCCATTTTGATAAAACTTAGTGGTTCTAATAAGATATTGCATCTGTTTTTTTGTTCCCATAGGATTAGAAGTGTGTGCAACATGTGTCTTTGAAGCAAAATCAATCATTTTTTTATGTTATGTCCGAATAAAAGTGTATGTATAGTGTCAAACCATATTTTATTTCCATTGCTGCCACATTTTTCTAAGGCCTAACAGTATTGACTTCCTAGGCTTTGACCTGGGATAATTTTGTATTGTGACATCATGAAATTTAATAAAATCCAACTCCTTCAAAAGATATAAAATATGGCTAGGACTGATTAAAGAAACTACACTTTAATTCTGTGCACCATCCTCATACTTTGGATTCCATGCATGTTACAGATTTAGCATGCTGTTAGCTGAAATTCCATGTGATTCGGAAACAGTCACGTTTGGCACACCTAATCACTATGATGTCGGTCCAAATACAAATAAAATTGACACTTGTTTTGGATTCACGCACCGTGTTGTTCTTGTATGTTCTTCGAGTTTATAATGTGAAAGCCGATGTTGTGACTCGATCATGTAAGGAGTCTTAACTTTGATTTGAATTGGTCCCCGAGAGGGAGATCAGGACCGTCTGATTTGGAATTTGATGTAAGTGAAAATTTTCTACTAATATAACCAATCAGCTAAACTCATTAAAATAATAATAATAAAAATTGACACTAAAAGAGGCAAATGAACGCTAAAAAACCAACAGAGAAAGTAATTTACCTCACTTTGGCTTTTTGGTCTGCAAAACCAGTCATGTTTTATTGAGATCTATGTTTTAAGTATTAATTTTTCCAACTCTATTAAAGAATTTTTTGATGAGTATGGATAATCTCAAAAATATGTTTCCAGCTCTCTCTTACCAGTGCACCCAAACCTTGGCAGGTGGCATGACGAACATGCGAAACTGGACTGTTATCAAAGCATGGTGCGTGCGTACCACACAACAGTTTCATACCCTTTCTCGTGAATTTATGCTGTTATGAAGATGAATAAATAATGTCATTTTTCAAAATACTATGAAAAACCACACACGATTTGGAAAGTTTCATCTCAGTATTGTGATCATGCATATATTTTTGCATCGTTGGTACCTTTCGTTCACTTGTATGCTAAAAAAGAATGGCCAAAAATGGCCTTGCTTGATTAACGGAAAATATCTAGATGTAAAAAGGTGCATTAATCGAATTATTTTTCACAATATTGTGAAAATGGAGGTAATTATATGTATGAAGAATTAATTAAAAAAACTCTGTTCTTATCCGCCATTGCATCATGGGACCCACCATCTCATCACCGTCGATTCACCTCACCTCTCCCAGCTCCTTTGATGATGAAACACATAGGACAACAAATGAGAGAGAGATAGAGATAGAGATAGAGACTAGAGAGAGAGACTTATTAGTTTGGGTATAAACTCAAATCAGAAAAAAGAAAAAGAAAAAGAAAAGCCCATTATTATACCATTCTGGAAATTGGAAAAGGGTATAAACTTAGAAATTTCTCTCTGTTTTTTTTTTCAAAAAAAATTTAATTTCTTGTTTTTTTTTTAATTTTATTTTGGCTATGTTGTTCCAAGACACCAGGCTATCTCCGGCTCAAACCAGCACGCCGTTTTCCCCAGGAATGGGGGTCCCATCCACCAAAACGAGAAGCGTGGAATCCATTCCTAACCGCCACTCTACTCTGGTAATTCTCTCTCGGGTCTCTTCCCGATCCATCATTTCTGGATTCTAGCCTCTATCTGGTGTCTTTTAGAGATGTAGATTGATCCGGGAATTCGAAAATCTTATGTTGAGTTTGCCAAAGCAAGCATTTTTCTTGCTTATTGTATCGTAATCTTAGATGGGTATGTCTTAGTTTGGGTAGAAGTTTTAGCTTTTATTATGGCTTTTAGTCTCTAGATTGGTCTTTCGGCGATGTAAGATTGTCAGCTGTTTAAATTTTATGTAGATTGGTTTTGGCAAAGTAAGCATTTCTCTTGCTGTTCAGGAGATGACCTAGTTTTTTTGTCCCAATGTTTTGATTCGGTATGTAGTGTTAGATGTTATCCGATTCTTGTGGTTCTTCCCTGAATATTGCTGGTTGGGTTCATGATATAATATGCTAGGAGTTGGTTGGAATTTATTTTTTCTTGTGATTTTGTTAATTGGAGTATCAGATTCTGGTTTGATCTTGCTCCTTCTTAATTGATTTATGTGGATAGTCGGAAATTTTACTTCTTTTTTGCATTTGTAGTTGAGGTATTGGTGAGTGGTCTTGTTGTTGTGATATATAAGGTTACTCTTTGTCCGTTTACAATTTTGTTTCTTTTTTCTCTCTTTCTCTGCTCATTATGTTACAAATTTTCCTCTGCAATTCAGTAAGTTCTTCCAGTTGCATGATCTTTCGTTACACTATAATCCAACCATGGATGAATTCTCCTCTGAACATCAACTATTATGCTTTTGCAAGACGTGTCAAGTTTGCTTCCATTTTTTTTTTTTTTTTGCTTTCATTCCTATTCAATTGACTGCTGTGTTTTTATCAAAGAGGCATTGAACTTATGTTGATGTTTGTAGGTAAACAACTGTGAAATATCAAACTTCGATTCCAGCAGAGGAAAGCCTTTTTACCGTTTTAGTTCAAGTGCTTTGTGTTGACCTTTCTAAGGGTCAGTTAATTCGGGTAAAAACAAAAAATTGTATTTCCTGGTTGTACTAACTTGTTGCTGAATTTTATAATGCAATCTCAATCAGTATTTATCACCATTGTCATCAATCTTCTTTGTTTAATCAACTAGTTCATGGTTCAGGTTGAAGTTCTGGTGCATTATCAAAATGAAGTTTGCAGTAGGGAGTAAGGTGGAGGTGTTGAGAAGAAATGAAGACGATGTTGCTGCTTGGTTTCCTGCTAAAATAATGTCCATAGATGAACGGCTATACACTATCAGGTTTGAGTTGTTCCGATCCGTTAAAGGAAAGCTTCTAGTAGAAAAGGCACTGGAGCAAGATGTAAGGCCGTGTCCACCACCTGAGCACGAAGAGAAAAGTTGGACTCCTGGTGATGTAGCTGAAGCGTTTGATTGCCATTCATGGAGGCTTGGGAAGCTTATGAAGGTTCTCCAAAACAGTTGCTTCGTTGTAAAACTTTTTGGCTCCATTCAGCTTAGAGAATTTGACAAGTCCAACCTAAGAGTTCAACAACAATGGCAAAATGATCGATGGGTTGTGATTGATAAGGTACGATATAGGATCCCGTGGTTGCCATTTTAAGTATCACCAGAAGGCCTATTGATCCATTCATGATTTTGGCCTCACTTTATTCTTGTCTGTCTTGTATTGCTTTTTCTTTTTATTTTCTACTATATACTCAGATAGCCTTTCACTAGTAATACTTTAGGATACCGAGCATTGAAGTAGTCTGCTGTTTCTAAAACTCAATCGACAATAGTTTTGCAGATAAGGATCCCGTGGTTGCCATTTTAAGTATCACCAGAAGGCCTATTAATCGGGTCATTCATGATTTTGGCCTCACTTTATTCTTGTCTGTCTTGTATTGCTTTTTTTTTTCTACTATATACTCAGATAGTCTTTCACTAGTAATACTTTAGGATACCAAGCATTGAAGTAGTCTGCTGTTTCTAAAACTCAATCGACAATAGTTTTGCAGATATTTCTCTGAATAAGAAATTGTTTAAAAGCAGCTTGCCTATGAATGACTGTATCATTCATGGCACCCTATGCAGGAGAAAATGTCACATTAAGATTGAAGGTGAGGACTATTTGTGGTGCTTAGCTTCTTTTTTTTGGGGAAATTAGGAGCCTAATGCTTTTTTTTCTTTTTTTTTGTTGGTAGCCAATTTGATTCACATGATTGTCTACATCTGTTTGGTTCTTGTCTTCTACTCGATTCTTTCATCACAAAGGTTTATATGATCATGTACAATGTTAAAGAAGCTGGGACTCTGTGATATCATAAGATGGTTCGCTGTTGTGTGTCGGAGTTTATTTAGTTTCTATTAGTTTCCATGCTATGGAAGCTAAGTGCATATTGGTAATATTGTCGAATATTGGGCAGATGGGTGGGGAGAGGAGTGGGCATAAGAAAATAAAGGATGTTGGAGAGAAGAAAAGGTGCTTACCCCAACACAGGGTGTGGGGTAAAGGGGTTTATATCATAACTGTTTGCTTGTAAGGTGGTGCCAGGAGAGACTAGTGTGTTTTGCATTTTGATGGCCCTCAATAAAAGTAAATATTGGTTTTTGGATGCACTTGAGTTGCTCTGGTAGTTTTGATTGATGGCGGCATTTGTATTCATAATGAACGTAGATAGAAGTAACAATTGTGTAAAATGGAATAAATTCCCCCATGAAGAAAGTTCCCATTTTCACTTACCCTGGTAGTTTTAAGCAAGTTCTTTCATGTCAGTGAGGGTAAAGACTCGTGCATCTTTGTAGGCAAGAATTATTTCTTTCCTTTCATATTTTCCACTGTAGAACTTGTGTATTTTCGTCCTATGGCATTGATTTCTTCCTTGATTAAATGCATTCCTATTTGTAGGCTAATGCAAAGAAGCAAGTTGGCAAAGGTTATAGCGGTTTTAACACCAAAGAGGGTGTACAGGGAAGCGAACATGACAAAGCTGCCCGTAGGGAGAGAGATAGCCAGCCTATGAGTAAATTCTCTACTCTCGCTCTGTAAAGATAACTCAAAATTCTTGGCTGACTTTCTCCTCGTCATGTAGGCAAAGGATTTGGCAAGAAAAGAAAAGCAAATAACAAAGGAAGCGGATGTCGCCTTCTAGATGGTGGAGCACAACCTAGAAAGGTAGATGATTTTTCTACTCCAATTGATATGGCGTGCGGGAACATGCAGACATCAAATACAAAGAACACACATAGAGCTGCTGATAAGGATGCAGAGAAGTGGAACAACTACAATCAAGCCATGCATTCTTTTTCCAGACATTTGCAGGTAGTAGAAGAGAATAATGAATGCTCTGTTGCTAGCTGCAGTGGTAACAACTTGGCAGAAAATATGGTTTTATATACTGGAAAGCCAAGATATGTGGCTGAAGGTTCTTTCAATGATGCTGTGTCTTCATGTCCATCAGAATCTGGGAAAAAGTTCATACATTACTCCGAAGATGAATTGGCTACAGACATTCATGGATTAGAGCTACATGCTTATAAATCAACCATGCAAGCCTTGTATGCTTCGGGTCCGTTAAGTTGGGAGCAGGAGTCACTTTTAACAAATCTTCGGCTATCTCTTAATATTACAAATGAGGAACATTTACATCAGCTGAGGAGTCTGTTATCTCCTTAAATTCCTTGACTCACCTAATAATCCTTCTAACCGTTGGTTAGAAGTCAAGATAGATGTATGATGTATCTATAACCGTCTTATCCATAGCCGTCTTCTTGTATCATTTCCTGCTCAAGTTCTTCTCTTGGTTTTAGGTCTAATGTTGTTGTGAGCAAGTACCTCTGAGTTGTATGTCTTAGTACGTAACTAATGTAAATGTATTACAAAGTGGTTCAATGAGCACTACTCTTTGAAATTTCCAGCAATTCATTCTTACCTTATGTGGGTGATTGATGTAACTGTGTAATGAGAACATCTTATTGATGAGTTACTAAATATTCATACTTAAACCCCTTAATTTACATTTGTTGGCCCGAGAGTATTTGTATTTGATAGTTTGTTAATTAATTTCAGGTTTAATGAAAATTTAAGTTAGAAAATACAGAAAATGACTAATATGTGAAAATTACGCTGTTCCGCTGTCAGTTTGAAAAGAATTCACCAAATTCTTCAGATAAATATTAAATTTTTGAAATTTGGAGGACTTATAGAAGACTTCAAGATGAACAACTTTCATGTTGGACACTTCGCGAGATTCTGGACAGATTAATAGCAGTTTTCAAGAATATGAAGATAAACAGATGCTGGGAGACTGGTCCGTCGACGCTCAGGAGAATATTCGCAAAATATTCCAGATAAGTCCAAATAATGGCAAATCTTCGAGACAGGACAGAAGGCGTCATAATCTACATCTTTCATGTTGAGCACATTTCCAAATTCCGGACGGGTTGAACCCAGTTGCGACCGGGAGAGGCTGTCAGAATTAAACCAGAAAATCCGAGTTACACTAGAGGTCCAACTCAACCCAAAACCCTAATTCCGGGAATACACCTATAAGAAAGTGTTTGCGGGCCGAAAATTGGAGGTCTCCATAGAAAGAAAAGAGAGAATTAGGGTTTGGAGGATTCTCTGGAGAAGATGGAGTCGCAGCGTGGATCCCAATCGTTCTTCATCGAATCTATGGCTTCCATCACAAAGATGAGTGGCTAATTTCTGTACTTAGGGATCTCATGAAGCTTTAGTAGATCTTTCATGTATTTTTCTAGTTGAATTTTGTATTCTTTTTCTGGACATGATCTTATAGATTTGGTTTTAATGATAAAAGAGTTGAGAGAACAGAGTTTCTTGATGTATTTTTAGTCCTACTTGATTTCGGTGATTGATAGTAGAGATCTATAAGATGGTTTTTATGTGGTTTGTGAATAACCGATGAGATATTTTATGCTTAGTGATGATAGCTTGTGCTAAGATTACCCCGAAGACAATCTATGCTAATCGAAGATAAAATATGCCTTTGGAAAACGCTTACCTTATTTTAGGGATTCATGTAAGCTTAAGAAGCTGTGAATCTATAATGTCTAGATAAGAAAACAAGAGGATAACTAGAGACTACAAGGAAGTGAAACTAAAGTGGATTGAGTAATTCCTAGGTTTTCTCTCATTAATATATTTCAATCTTTTTACATCGCTTTCTTAATTAGTTTTAATCAATCAGTTTCAAAACCCAAATCAATCCTTTTCGCTTTAGGTTTAGAGTTCCGAGATTTAATTCTGATTTCTCTTTCGTAATCAAAGTTTTCATGTGGTTCGATCCCGTATTTCATCACTATTCTACCCCATAGTTTAGTATTTTGAATAAGGGTTTATAAATTTTATTCTTGATTGAGTTTGCAACGTTTTAACGACGCGTTTGCGAACGATCACTTACCATGGTTACTGATTGACTAATCATGTTCAAGTTGTTTAATCTCAAGACTGTATCAGGGAGTGGAGTTGAGTGAATCAATTGTGATACATGGTTGTGAAAAGTTCTTTGTGTGCTTCTTAAAGTTTTCTCAGTGCAGATCCAGGCTTTCTTGAACATGTTGTGAGAAATTTTATTTATCTTATATCCTTCTTCAATCTACTGGACATGCTGTACAGGAAAAAAAATCCTTGATTGGCTATTAAACCGATGAACATTATCTTCTTTGCTGCTTATTTCTGCTTACACTGTATAGGATGCGTAAATCTCTGCAAAATTTTGTTGCACTAACAACCTATGAAGACCGAAATGGCTCTTGAATCATGGATAGCATCATAGCACCAGTCCTGGAGTACTTTCAATGCTGTGAAAGGCTAGAATGGCGCAGTTCAATATCTACACTGTTGCATAGCTCCATGTGTAGTTTTTTAGACAATAATTTTTATTTTTTTTCTATTGTTCTTGTGATCTTGAACTGCTTATAGAACCATTGTGCTATGGAAGACGTCGGCTCCCTACAAGCAAAGTCCTTGCCATTCTTTTGTTCCCATCATCAATTCATACAGTACTTCTCTATATCAAAGTTCTAATTCATTTCAGTTCTTTAACCAAAACATTCATAATACTACAACCTTTTCTGCTGAACTCGCATTCATTAGATATCATTCGAACATTAGGATCCTAAGGTAAAGCTATGTCTGCGGAAGTAGGGAAGCCTGCAAGAGGTGGATTTATTATTTTCATCCCTATATCTAATAAATAAATGATAATAGATATTTTTAGTTTTTTTTCTCTCATCTCATTATAAGAAACTCACATTTGTCTTATGGGCCAATTACATATTTCTCTGTTTTAAAATGCCTTTTTCCTAATTATATATTTGGGGTTACTATTTGGAGGAATATTATTTGGTTTTGAAAAATATTTTATGTTTTCATTTTATGTTTTGTTTTCTGTGTTCATTTTCTGAAAATGAAAATACGAAAACGCATTCGATTTGAAATGTTAAAAATATACCTTCTAAAAATGAAATAACTATAGTTTTTTTTTCAATGAGTTTAATTTTATAAGCTAGTTATCATTATTTATTTTATATTTATGTATTCTATAAATTATTAATATATGAGTTTTACGTCTTTTTGTAATTACTATTTTGAAGCTATTGAATCTCATAATTTTTTAATATAAATATATAGTAATATATTTTGCAACTATTAACTACAACCACTCATTCATTTTTTTTCAAAATTTTCTCTTTTTCACCAAAAATATCTCCCTCCCCCCCCCCCCCCACCCCCCACTTACTCTCTCTCCCTCTCTTCTCCCCGACTTAACTCACCTCCTCTTCCCATCTCTTTCAGCCCGACCGCCACCGCCACCCACCCTCCTCTCCTCTCCTTGCCGGCAATCATCCTCCTCCGGCCCCCGCCGCTCCGATCTCTCCTCCAAGCAGGCGCCACGCCCTCCTCGTCGAAGAGCTTACCTCTAAAGAAGGTCCCCGCCGGAGACTACGGTCTCCCCGTCGTCGGGCCGATCCTAGACCGACTGGACTACTTCCATGGCCGGGACGAGTTTTTCAAGTCCCGGATTTGGATTCATGGCTCGACGGTGATCCACGTCAACATGCCTCCGGGCCCCTTCGTCGCCCCGGACCCCTGCGTCATCGCCCTCCTCGACGGCGTTAGCTTCCCGATCCTCTTCGACACCAACCTCGTCAAGAAGCGGGACCTCTTCGCCGGCACCTTCACTCGCTCCACTGAGCTCACCAGCGGCTAGCGCGTCCTAGCGGCGTGAACGGCGAAGAGGTGGCGGCGGGCTTGACGGCGACAAGGGTGGCCGGTTTTGGGAGATTGGCTGCCAGCGGATGGAGCTCCGGCAACAGAAGTGGAGACCACCAAGTGATCCTCGCGAGAGAACCCCGTCGGGAGGAGGAGAAGGCTTCGGTCACGAGAGAACCCCGACGGGAGTGGTTTTCCATTCTCAGAAAATGAAAACGTTCATATTCTCCGGAAACCAGTGTTTTTCTTTTCTAGAAAATATTTTCAAAAGCTGCAGACAAGCATGATTTCAGCTCTATTTTCTGTTTTTTTTATAAAATAAATAAAAATAGAAAATGAGTAAATCAAACAGGGTGGCATCCCCGAGGACTCTCACTCTCATCAATTAATCGGATCAGAGCTCCTATTTATATTGGTTGGATCCGAAAACGGTGTCCGACCCGTTAACTCTCCCTGGCTTAATTATCTGGTTAACAGGACATTGACGTCGTGTAACTTTTAGTGGAAATTATTTATAGACAATTGGTAATAAGACCAATTTAGTAAAAAATTTTATTAAAAACCTCATTTGATGTGTTTTTAAAGATTAGAATCATATTTAATAGGTTTATTTGACTGATGTAATTAAAAAAAAAACTAAAATGCCCATGATAGTTAAATGTATTTTATTAGAAAGGAAAATGATTCGTGCACACCGCCAGCTGGCGTGTGTAATGCACATGCCTAGCTGGCCGGTGTGCTTAACGGGTCCGAACCGTTTGCAAATGAGCCCGTTAACATGAGCTACCTGTTAACATGGCTTCCTTCACAAGCTTCCAAACCTCCAGACCCCCTATGCAAGCTTCCAAACTGATCTTTCCTTCCTCCGTAAGCTTCTCAAAACCCTAACCTTGATCCTTGGAAGCACAGCGCCGACACGACATCACCTCCCTTCGACGGAAGCATAGCTCTCCTCCTTGGGATCATACCTTCCTCCACAAGCTTCTCAAAACCCTTACCCTTGATTGCCGGAAACGCAACGCCGACACGACATCGCCTCCCTTCGTCGGAAGCATAGCTCTCCTCCTCAAAACCGTCGATCTACCCTCGATATCTTTCTCCGCAAGGTACGAAAAAAACACCGCCGCCGTCATCGAAGCCCGCCAAATCGGGGGGAGGGAAACAAAAGAAGAAGGTAAGTGTCGACCTTTTTTCTAAGTGACTGGAATGGGCTTTGATTCGATATCTTTGGATCTGGGTTTTAAGAGGTTAGGGTTCGATGATTGCAGAAGTGGAGTAAGGGGAAGCAAAAGGAGAAGGTGAACAACGCTGTCCTCTTCGATCAGGCCAGCTACGATAAGATGCTCTCCGAGGTCCCCAAGTTCAAGCATATCACTCCCTTCGTGCTCTCTGAATGGTTAAGGGTACTCATCTCTACCACGCTTCTCTTGTGTCTCTCTTGATTTGTGTTTATCTATCTGTTCTCTTAATCCTATTGTTTCTTCGGAGGTTTTTTTGGGTAGATTGAGATTTAATCGAGTTCAATCTTCCATACGATTAATTTCTATCGTCGTCTTCTTATTCCTTAGTGACGACAGGGTTTGGTTATATTTGTCTTTAAAATCTAACTAGCCAATCATCCATTGTAGTGGTTGATCAGATGCCTTTGCTTGATTGTCAAAGGAAAATAAGGAATTCTACGCCAGTCAGTTGTGTTTTAAATTATTGACTTACTTAATAAGTTCTTTGCTTTCAAGAAGTAGTTTCTGCTAGATTATTATTGGCCAAAATGTGTAAAATATTTTCAGCAATTTGAAACATGCTTCTTGAGTTCAGATTAATGCCTTCTCCCTGTCATTAGGATTGCCTCTTTGACAAAATATTATGTTTCATTTTTTTATATGAAGTTTTGTATGTGTTATATCTGTTTTGAATCTATAAGAGAAAACCACAGCTTGTGAAAGCATACTTAAGGAGTGAAGTGCAACAAAGATTATGCCTGTATTAGCATCGTGTGTTGATTTACTTGGTGAGATTGCTTTTTACCTTTGACCTTTTTTGTTGAAGCATATAGTTTGGATCTCTATAGCTAGCTGGATTTACATTTGTGGAGCAAATTGAATTGCTTCAATTGAAGATAAGTAATTGAGCTTCATGAGAAAATGGCGTCACTTGGGAGTAAATGCTTCAATTTAAGAAGTTTGGTTGGAAGTCAGAACAATGCTAATGCTAAATGGACTCATTTCTACATACCTATTAATTTAAAGTTCTTCGGTGAACATTTGAACTATGACAAATGTTACTGTTCTTTCCTTCAATTCCCAAGTGTAATATTCAGATTACCTGGTCACACATATGGCATGTTCTTTGTATTGAATAGCGACGCGATATAGTTTTACGCCATCTTGTTTCATGTTTATGCTTCAGTTTCATTTGAGTCCCATTGCTCAGTTGGGTCTGGACAGATCATCTATTCCAAGCCCATTAAATGTTGGTACCTTGTCATGAAAATATTTTAATTCATAAGTATTAGTAGCTATTTTGAATAATGCTGCTTTATTTTAGGATATTCTATAACTTAAGAAGGTAGCTACTTCGAGGGTTTCATATATGTCTTAAATCTAAGCAGTGGTTCAGAATGTGGTTCGTTTGCACAAGTGAGGATACAACATCTAGTCTTTTGTTTAACTTCAATATGTGTCACAACACACGAACTTATATTGTGAGTCAAAAAGGAATTAAAAACTTCACTGTTGACTTGTTGCTTTTATTTGACATCTGCAGGTGGTAAGGCATGAAAGATTTGTTTCTTTTGCTGACAAACTGATTGTTGACCTTGGAGCTAGTCAAATAATAGAAGGTTATTGCTCACAAGATCCTACATCTGAAGCAACTTCTGGAGCATCAAATCCATCTTTTTCTTACTCATGAGCATGGCTTGCTGCTGAAGTACTTTGCACATAGAAGTGGCAAGGTGGCTCTGCAGTGATAGCTCTCACTTGAGGATTGAGTCGTAGTGAACATGTTGTGAACTCCTCGCGTATTAACATTGTATGGGTGAACTTGTTGTGAACTCTATGATTAACTTTATATGGAAATTCCCGTCATGTGAACACATTGTGTTAGTTTGTACCGAATGTAAATGTTGTAATGGCTTGTATGGACTATTGCTAAGTTTCAAATGGATGCATTTATGTTTGAAGCTTTGTGTGGATGTAATGTGTTAATTTGTATAGAGTAATGTGGCTCTTATTGTTGTGGAATTGATTGGATACATGCGTTGCGAAATGACTTGTCCATGGGCTTCCTTTGTCGTAAGTGTTGGTCATATCAGTACACAAGTACCGACCAACTCATAACCGTATCGGTGAACGTCTATCGATATGGTACATCATGGTAACGGTATCCAACGACCGATACAATCACCAGCCATCTAGATGTGCTAGGGTTTTGTAGCAATACACCCGAACCTTGAGCCATTTCCTCGGTACCTATCCACTGATAGACAATTCTATCGGTAGTAAAATACCGTTATATTCCGCTATGCATCGGTAGTATCATACCGACACGTAACAGAATCTTAGCGGTTCCAGGGTACCGATCCATTGAAGTGTAAGTAGGCCTCTAGCTGAGCTCTATCAGTGGGCAACTACCGATACAATGTCTTTATGTTCGGTCGTCGTCTACCGATTCCCTTACTGTGCTTATCGGTACGGGTGTGCCGATCGGATGTAATATCCAAGGCTTGTCGCTGAGCTCTATCTTATTGTATCAGTCGTCTGCTACCGATCTATTACAAAACACTTATCGGTATTAGGGTACCGATAAGTGTTTCCTTTGGGTCGGTAGGTTGCTCCCGATATGGCTCATGGACAGCTTTTATTTTCTCTACATAAATGAATTCCATAACACTCAACACAATGTAACAACTCATAATGTTCACTTCACGGTCGTAGTTCACCACTCACTAATTGCTTGAAATCAGGTTCAACCATACAAAGTTACAACCATCTATTGACTCGTACACCAGCATGTAATGTTTGAAGGAACATCATACCACGAATATGTGACACACATACCACGAATCAGACCATTCAATCCTATAGCTATGACTGAACCGGAACATGATTAATATATGTATATTTACAACTTCAACAATGTTCACATCACAATGTAACCACTCACTACTTTCACGTAATCAGGCTCAACCATAACAGGACTGATCAACAATTGCAAATGTACGCTGAGCATGATTCGTTCCCGCTACATCTAACTATTACAGAACAATAAATTAATGTGGCGATTATGTAACATTTAGCACGAATGAAATAAAGGAGAGACATAATTGGAACAAAGACAACAAAATATCCAGCCCGTCATCAATCCTCCCCTCTCGAGTACTATGCACCCCTTCAATGCGGCCTTCTTGCAGCTGCATATTATATTGAGTTGATTCGAACAGGTTCTTCATCTTCTTCCATTTCCTCTGCCTGAGAAGGTTGCTTTCTCGGGATCAAGAGCTGGTAGTTGGGGGTGATCAATGTGTCCTGCTCTGGAGGCAATAGAATGCTCTCAGGTGGTGCGATTGACTTCAGCAGAGGGATCTTGTTCCTACCCCTTGCTAGCTCAAGCAGCACCTGAAAAGAAGGACAAAGCATATGGATGTCAAGTAGTTGGAATTTGGAGGCGAGACATTAAGATTTGATAATGTTTCTCAGGTCACATCTGAAAGCTGATGGGAGCATAACATGCGCAATGACTAGCATTACTTGTCTGTCCCTTGGTGTATTCAGTAGAAGATAAGTTTACATAGCTTTTCAACCTGAATATATGTGCTGTAGGAGGAACTCCGGAAAGACTCATTTTGAACTTCGTATTGCATCAGGTGACCATAGAGGGAGGTATAAATTACTTATGTAGTTAATTCGGCACCAACGATTTCATCCTCATAGCTCAACACAAGCCAACCGAAAGGTAGAGAAGAAAAACAGAGCATATTCGGATAGCTAAAACTTTTTCTATCAGCTTATTCTCACGAACAAACGAGCATAAAAGGCTCCTTGCTCTTTGGAATTTAATTAAATCGTAAATTTGTGAAGGGTGGCAGATAGGTTTCTTCACCGGCATACCAAGAAGTGCTCCACATGCTTGACAGTCTCTATGTACGATTTGTAGGAACAAAGAGAAGAACAACAGAAATAAAATTTGTTGTGTGCATATGGCCACAGATGTAGGAAAATGTAGTATTTATTGGAAGAGCAAATTACGGAACCGACAATGGTATCTTTGAAGTTGATAGCTAAAAAAGATGCTTCCTTTCATATAGAAGAACTAGTCATTTTGCATCCCAAATCAATGTCCTTTCCCCACCAAAATTTATCGCCATCTTCCATTCCTTACCAAAAAACAACATAACTTATTATTGGTGAAGTTTTCCTTCTTCTTGAAAAAAGATAAATTTGTTACGCACATTGATACGCTAGTCCAAACAAATCTACGAAGAAATAATTACTATCTTTACCATATGAAATAGTATATGCTAGTCCAAACAAATCTTGCCATATAAAAATGATATGCACTAATCCAAACAGATCTCTAAATGCAGGTTTCACTAAAAGGTAATCAAAGCTTTCTTACGCACATTGATACCCTAAAAGTCATGAACATAGTTCACATATATGTTGCATTTTGTTTATAGTTTCCCTACAAACAATGCATTTATTTCAATATGTTACTTTCTTTGGCTATGATCTTGAAAAGTCTAGAAGAACAATCCTCAAAACCCTAACCATATGAATAGCCACATATATTAGCAATTACTCTAAGAACTAGGGATGCGAGATCTCCATGAAAACATGTAAACCTTAGAAACGCCCTTTCAATCACCTATTTGCTTCTTTAATTCAGTATCGATCCCCGAAATCCAAAGGAAACTACCACAAAAAGGAACGAAAGAAGCAATCGTTTTGAGTTAAAGATCAAATCAAACGAATTTAGCTATGGAATTTAGAGATTTGGAAAAATAATGCAATTAGTTGTAAGACGAATTCGAGTTGCTAGGGTTCCGGTTAGGGAGGGTACCTCGCGGGGCGGGGGCTGGGAGAAGGAGAAGTTAACTTTGGACTGGATGGCGAGGCGGATGTCTTCAGGGTCGAGGGCGGGCTTTCCGGCGTACTCGGAGTAGGTCTGGGCATCTGAGAGCACGTCCACCACGTTCCTATACATGAGCTCGAGGAACTGGAACACCACTCGACCCTCGTATTCGCTCTCCCCGACCCCCATCTATCTCAGAACCTCCCACACTACTCAAGCATCCCGGGGCTCATCATCAACCCCGTCCGGTGCCGCCGAGCCTCCGACGCCGTCGCCAGTGGCAACATCGAAGGGTTGAAAGGAGGGGAGAGGTTTTCCATGTGGCCAGAGAAGGAGGGAGTGGTTTGCGAGGTTGGGGAGGGACGGTGACGTCGGCGCCGACGGATCCGGAGGAGACGAAGGAACTCGGGCGGCGAGGTCTACCCCGGCGGGGTTGCTATCGGAGACGTCGCCGAAGGTGAGGAACGGGGTCTGGGATAGAGTGGAGAGGGGAAGGGTTTGCCAGGTGGCCGGAGAAGGAGGAAGTGGGTTGCGAGGTTGGGGAGGGGTGGTGACGTCGGCGCCGACGGATCCGGTGGAGACTAAGGAACTCGGGCGGCGAGGTCTACCCCGGCGGGGGAGGAGTGGGGGAAGCACAGGTGGGAGGCGAGAGAGGAGAGGGAGGAACGGAGTTCAGTGGAGGTGGGTGATGAGCCAAGCTTCCTTCCGATAGAGAGGATGGAGAGAAGAGGTGGGAGAGATGCTTGCAAAGAGGTGGGAGAAATGCCTGCAAGATCTTTTGGCTTACGGGTGTGCATGAGCACCATTAACCCGTTAAGGAGTCAAATCTAAACAAATGCTTTTCACTATGCCATGTAAGCAAGGTTTAATAAAATTTATTTAAATAACACAGCCACCTGGGCATGTGCATTACACACGCCAGGTGGCCGTGTACACCAATCACAGCCCTATTAGAAATGGTGATGGCAACGGGCGTAGCGCGGTTGCAGACGCGTGCGATGGATGGTCCCCGGAGTTGGGATCCGGTGATCCAGGCTTGATCGACGCTCGATAAGGAGAAGATTCCACCGTCTCATCCTGATCCCGACTGCCATGACCAGGAGGGCTTCGAGAGTCAGTGGTCGACGTTGCCTGGTAGCTCAACAAGGACGTCGTCGCTGCTACCGGACTCGTCAGAGAGGCGGCGCTGCCTCTCTTCGTCGGAGGACGAGGACGACACTGGGGATTTGGGCGAGGCATCAGAGTCGGAGGAGGTTTCTGGCATGACAGCTAGGATCGAGATGGAGATCGGTAGGGCGACGACCAATGCTTACACCAGAAGCCGCGGTGGCGGTAGCACCACGGAGACGCCATGGAAAGCTCCACCACTAGCCGTTCCGTGGCGAGGCTCCGCTCAAAGCCGAAAGAATAGAAGCGCTTGAGGAGGAAGTCCCCGCGCCGGAGAGGGGGAGGGGAGGCGGTGTCAGGGGCCAAATCGGGCTCAAGGTCCTGGATCGAAAGCAGCGGGTCGTGGAGGAGGCCATCGAAGATGGGCCGGATGCGGGCGGCGCGCATGGGGACGAAGGGGAAGTTGGGATCCGGCGATCTAGGCGTTGATCGAGCTTGGGGATGGAGGAGGAAGCGGCGGGGCGACCTCCTGAGTCTTATGGAAGCTTCAGGAGGTCACGAGGCGACGGATCTCGCTGGGGAATAGAGGCGGAGGCATCGTGAGGCGATAGGGTATCTTGATCTGAGGATGGGTAGGGATTTGGAGCTCTGAGGTGGCGGTAGTGAGTGATGGCGGCGTCGGATTCGATAAAGGTGGAGCTCGGTAGGTTGTAGGGAGAGAGGAGTCACCGAATCTGGCTGGGGAATGGCCAGGAAGGGGTTGTAGGCTTGCAGGGATGCCAGATATGGGGTTAGATGGAGTTGAGGGGCCATGGAGTGGGGGTTTTGGGAGGTGGCGGCGCCAGGATCAGACGAGGTGGAGCTCGGTGTGGGTTTCCGGGGATGTGGAAGGTAGCTGATGGCGGTGGAGGTGGCGGCGATGGAGCGAGAGAGTGGGGAGTCGTCCAGGATGGTGGAGCTCCAGAGGTCTTTGCTGGAGGTGCTGGAGTCGGAGCGGGCGGTTCTGCTGGGGGAGAACGCGCGGTTGTGGATGCTCTTCGAAGCGGCGAAGGTGAGGTGGAGGTGCTGGAGTCGGAGCGGGCGGTGCTGCTGGGGGAGAACGTGCGGTTGTGGATGCTCGTCAAGGCGGCGGAGGAGTAAGCGAGAGGGCTGGCGGCGGAGGTGGGGTGGATGGGGCATTGCGAAGAGAGAGCTCGAGAAGAGGGAGGCGAAGGTGGAGATCGGCTGGCTTCGTGCGGAGAAGGAGAGGTTGAAGGAGGGGAGAACTCACATGGAGAAGCAGGGGAAGAGGAAGAACGAGAGTTCCTATTTTCTCCGCCTTTTTCATGGAAAATTAATGTAAAAATCAGAAAATATGGATAATAAGCAAAAGTGAAAAAAAATTAAAGACGATCCACCTCGGTCTGACCCAATTCGGGGTGTGACGGGCGTCCCAGCTCCCTTGATTTTACAAGAATCAAGAAAGATAAAAATGCTAGAAAGATAAGAATGGAGTTAAAAAAAAAATGAAATTAAAAAGATGAAAATGAATTTAACAAGATGAAAATACACAAAAGATGAAAATGAATTTAACCAGATGAAAATGCTAGTAAAAAGATGAAAATGAATTTTAAAAGATAAAAAATGTTGAAATGCATTTAAAAACATAAAAATGAATTTAAAAAGATGAAAATGCATAAAATATAAAAATGAATTTAAAAAGATAAAAATGCATTTAAAAATATGAAAATGAATTTAAAAAGATGAAAGTGTCGGATCCGAAGTGGGTGGTCGGGCGGCGTCAGAAGGGATGGAGACGTCGGGGAGTGCCGGATCCGAAGGAGATGGAGGAACTTGGGTGGCGGAGGAGCTCGTGGTTTAGGTCAGAGGTGATGGAGATGGCAGAAGTCGACATAGGGGACCTCAGGGGAGGTCACGGCGACGGCGTTGTGGAGAGGGAGTGCCATGGGTGGCCACGGTTTCACCGGAAAAGGAGGGTGGAGCTCGTCCGGAGAAGAGGACTTCGCCGGAGGAGAGGTGATGGGCGGAGTGGTTGGTTGGGCGGGGGGAGGCGATGGTGGTGGTTGCTTACGAAGTCATAGGAGGTTTTGGGTTCGCCGGAGTGGGGGTGGACGACTGGTGGTTTTTTTTCGTGTGTGAGGATGGATGGTGGAGGGGTATTTATGACATTTTACCCCTTTTTATAGGACTAAAGCTCTGTTTGGGCATGCATTGTGTTCTATATGATTGAAGTGCGGTGTAGTGTGTTTATAAACTATGGTGAGGTACAGTAATAACTGAATACTGTTTGGCATGTAACATTAATATTGATAGTAGAAAAGTGTATTCATGAATTGTTGTTTGGATATATGTTTAGTTTCAATTGTGGCGTAATCAAAACAGTAGTTTTTTCATTCAAAAATCAGTTAAGATTTTGTTTCTATGTTTTGTACGCTACAGTCAATGTGCGGCCAAATAAAAGCACCTATAAGAGCATCTCCAACGCTGGCTGCAAAAATATAGCCAGCAAATGCACTTTTGCTCTATATTTGGAGCAATGGAGTTGGTGCACTCCAATGGTTCCCCTTCTAAAAAAAAGATTCCTTCAATAACAACATTATAGTTAAGGCAATTAATAATGAAAAAAGTGTGCATAAAATACAGAAAATATTATATAATTAACTATAATATAGAAAACATTTGTGGGAACGACATGCCAATGAAGAGATGTAACGTTTTTATCTATATTCAATGTATTTCACGTTTTAATGCATATTAAATTGAAATTCTCAATGTTTAGTGTGTAAGATTCGTCTTCATTTTAGTATTCTGCACAAATACCTTTAGATAATGTAATTACAATTAGAATTAATTTAATTAAAAACCCACAAACTGATGTATAATTTAAAAACCCAATGATGAAAAAAAACCAGTAAAAAAATAATTTATATACAATTAAATAAATAATAATTAAAAAGTATTCAATATTAGTCTTGTTTTGTAGAGATT
The DNA here is from genome assembly GCA_963920575.1 of Narthecium ossifragum. NCBI lineage: Eukaryota > Viridiplantae > Streptophyta > Magnoliopsida > Dioscoreales > Nartheciaceae > Narthecium > Narthecium ossifragum. Next base: position 3,233,184 of record OY986973.1, read on the forward strand.
GATAAGAGTTTTCCATTGATGTATTATTTATTTTAAATAAATCAGTAATTTTAAAGTTACGTAAATTATTGTAGTTAAGCTACTTTAGCTATATGATATATTAGTAATTTAGAATTAGATGAGAAGAATATGAAGGGTAATATGGGAATTATAAAAATCATTAAATAAAAATGCAGCCAATGTTGTTATGAATGCAGCTGGGGAGGGGGGCTGTATAAATGCAGCCGGGTTTAGAGGCCGATTGGAGTGGGATTGGGTTCCAAAATTCAGTCCGATTGGAGATGCTCTAAACTGCTTCGTCTTTGAGACGATTTGGACGTAATCGCCACTAGTTTATGTTACTTCCCAAAAAGAGTTATTATGAATGAACACAGTTGTGTTCGGTTAAAAAAAATAGTTAATTGGTGATAACACTAGTTTAACAAAACTTATCATAAAAAACCACATTAATCATGTTTTTAAGGTAAAAACCTCACCACAGTGTATTAACTGACTTATTATTCACATTAAAAGACCATAATGCCCATTCTTATTTGTTACCACCTCCTCTCTTTCTCTCCCTCCCCCCCCCCTTCTCACTTCTTGATCCCGACCAAGCATCGGCCGGTGTCCCGCCCTTGCCCGGAGATACATCGCCGGAGATCCCAGCTCACTTCCATGGTTGTGCCTCGTCGCTGGCTCACCTCCCCAACCCCTCGCTCTCACGACCACCAGCTCCCTCGCCTCCCAGCCACAATCCCACGCCACCGCCACCGTCTCCGCCCTAGCCGTTACATGCGTCGCCGACCACCCCGGAACCCATCGCCGGAACCCATGGCCATTAACCTCGGCAAGTTCCCCCATACCACCAGCACCTCCTCCATCGAAGCCGCGGCCACCTACGGCGAGCCCTCTCCGTTCAGGCTTCCTCCATTGTCGGCGAGGGTGGAGCTCGGAACCTCGACCTCGACCCCATTTGCCACCTCGAGATCTCCATCCGCCACCCTCATACTCGTCTCCGGCAACCCTTCCCAAAGCTAATTCCTAGCTCCACCCTACTCCCGGAACCCGGTGCCGCCACCCTCAAAACCCATCGCCCCCGACCTCCAACCCCCATCTAAGTCCAAATCCGCAAACCCCATCGCCTCACAACTCCTCCGTCCTCATTTCTCGGTGAGATCCGGCTCGATCCGGCTATCCAAGGCCCTCGACGCTCCCTGGCTCGCGACTCATCTTCACCAAGGAAGCCGCCGTCCCCACTCGATCCCGCCGTGTATCCTCACGATCCGAACTAGTGGATCGAACCCCTAGGCTTCCACGACGCCTCCTTCACCGGCGCCGACGACTTTCGGTCCCTCCTCGCCGTTGATAAAGGCCGGAGCATCCACAGCCGTTGGTCAAGCCATCCTTGACGATGGCTTGGGAGGCGAGCCGAGGGTGGAGATAGAGGAAGAGGAGAGAGAAAATCCTGGTAAAAATAGGAAAATAGGGGAAAAAATGGTAGAAAAATAGGAAAAAAGTTGTAGAAAAACAGGGAAAATATGGAAAAAGATAAATAAATTTATAGAAGAAAAGTGGATGTGACCGAAGAGACTATTGATGGAGAATTTCAGTCAATTAAGTTGTAATTTGAAGAGTTAAAAACGATCAAAATGTATTTAAAAAGATAAAAAAATAAAGTTAAGAAGATGAAAATAGATTTAAAATGATAAAATAGAGTTAAAAAGATAAAAATGTATGAAGGATGAAAATGAATTTAAAAAGATGAAAATGAATTCAGAAAGATGAAAATGAATTTTAAAATGATGAAAATAGATTTAAAATGATGAAAATAGAGATAAGAAGATGAAAATGTATGAAAGATGAAAATGATTTCAGAAATATGAAAATGATTTTTGAAAGATGAAAATGATTTTTGAAAGATGAAAATGATTTCAGAAAGATGAAAATGATTTTGAGAAAGATGAAAATGAATTTAGAAAGATAAAAATGAATTCATAAAGATGAAAATGAATTTTAAAATGATAAAAATAGATTTAAAATGATGAAAATAGAGTTAAGAATATGAAAATGTATGAAAGATGAAAATGAATTCAAAAAGATGAAAATGACTTTTGAAAAATGAAAATGAATTCAGAACGATGAAAATGATTTCAGAAAGATGAAAATGATTTCAGAAAGATGAAAATGAATTTTAAAATGATAAAAATAGATTTAAAATGATGAAAATAGAGATAAGAAGATGAAAATGATTTCAGAAAGATGAAAATGAATTTAGAAAGATGAAAATGAATTTTAAAATGATGAAAATAGAGATAAGAAGATGAAAATGTATGAAAGATGAAAATGAATTCAGAAAGATGAAAATGTATGAAAGATGAAAATGAATTCAGAAAGATGAAAATGAATTTAGAAAGATGAAAATGAATTCAGAAAGATGAAAATGATTTTTGAAACATGAAAGTAGAGATGGAAATAGACCAGAGAAATGAAAATAGACCAGAGAGATGAAAGTAGACCAGAGAGATGAAAATAGACCAGAGAGATGAAAGTAGAGATGGAAATAGACGAGAGAGATGAAAATAGACGAGAGAGATGAAAGTAGAGATTGAAATAGACCAGAGAGATGAAAATAAACCAGAGAGATGAAAGTAGAGATTGAAATAGACCAGAGAGATGAAAATAGACCAGAGAGATGAAAGTAGACATGGAAATAGACCACAGAGATGAAAGTGAACCAGAGAGATGAAAATAAATTCAGAAAGATGAAAATAAATTCAGAAAGATGAAAATGAATTGTCAAAGATGAAAATGAATTTAGAAAGATGAAAATGAATTTAAAAATATGAAAATGAGTTTAGAAAGTTGAAAATACATTAAAAAGATGAAAATGCATTTAAAAAGATGAAAATGGTGTTAAAAAGATAAAAATAAAGTTTAAAAGACAAAAATGAAGTTGAAAAGATGAATATGTTGGAAAGATAAAAACGCATTTAAAAAGATGAAAATGATTTTAAAAACGATGAAAATACATTGATAAGATTAAAACAATAATTTAGAAAGATGAAAATGAATTTAGAAAGTTGAAAATGCAGGAAAGATGAAAATGAATTTAGAAAGATGAAAATAAATTTAAAAAGATAAAACCGGCCCAATCTGGCTGTAATCTGGTCAAGTCTGGATTGTTGAATTTGAGCATGATCAGATTGAGTTATGATTGAGCCTGATGGGCTGGATCTGATGGGATCTGGATCAGATCAGACTAAGATTGCTTGGTCGGGCTGATGCGGATCAAGCCAGTTGGTCCGGTTGAACCAGTCCAGGCTGAAGGGGCATGCTCGTCGGGGAAGGAGGCATCGAGCAGGGGAGGGGAAAGCCGGCGCGACGACGGCCGGATCTAGCCGAGAAACGGCGGCGGAAGGGTCGCGAGGCGATGGGGATTCCGGATCGGGGGTTGGATGGCGATTTGGAGGTCGGAGACGGTGGCGTTGGGAGCTTGTGGCGCCGGATCTGAGAGGAGCTCGGGTTGGGGGTTCCGACGAGGAGGGCGATCGGACGGCGTCGGGCTTCGTCGGGCGTCGTCGGGGAAGGCAGAGACGACCAATGGTTGCTGATCCGGAGGAGATGGAGGGACAAGTGACGGCGGTCGAGCTCGGGTTGCTGCAATGGACGACGCCGGCGTTGGATCTCATCGGAAGTACGCCGGGGAAGGAGAGGCGGGGTCACGGTGCTCGGATCCGAGGTCGGAACGGTTGCCGCAGGGGAGATCGCCGGGGAAGGGGGTGGTTGCCAGGGAAGGGTCGGCGACGGAGATGGTGAGGGATGTCTCGCCGGAGGAGAGAGGAGAGAGGAGAGAGGAGAGAGGAGAGAGAAGAGAGAGAGGAGAGAGGAGAGAGAAAATGTTGGAATAGAAAAAATAAAAATAAAATAGGGGTATTATTGTCATTTTGAGGTGTCTTGGGGTTATTCATCTGAAAACAATGAATGTGGGGTTTTTAGCAAGATATATGGGGCTCTGGACAAGGAGGGGTTAGATGTGAGGCTATGGCCTAATACCTCAAAAAATAGTTAAAAAAAACATGTGTTTGAGCAGTACAAACGCACTCCGAGATAGACCCTGAATGGCAGAAGAAAAGTTAGGTAGGAGCTTAAACGGTACTACCTTCTTTTTTGGTAGGCGATCCCCTCCCCCCTTTAGTTAATCCAGCTGCTTTGTCCATGTCAGCATGCCACACTAGCAAGGAAATCTATTTGAACCATGCCTTTCGTTTTCTTTCTTGTCTCCGACTTTAAATCTATTCCAGAATTGCAACCAAACAACCTTAATTCTGGAGTTGGAATAGGATCTGGATTAAGTTTCCAATCCGAGGTCTCAAAACCATGGTTAGCATTTGATTCCTATCCCAACTTTGGTAAATATTATTTTAAATTATCTGGTTTTTCAGGCTTTATTTGAATACGTGCAGGAGACGTCGCCCTCTTCATCCACCGGGACACCTCGATCCGATCCGCATCTTCACTTGCCACTGATATGAAGGGCTTCTTCCCTCACCGCCTTGCTGGAATGGATCCGAAGTCATCGGATCTCTCATGTGCGAAACTTGAGGCTCCGACATAAGTATGTTACATATGTGTCATTCTTGAAGGCGTATAGAAGACAATAATTAGTGATTTAAAAATCATGATATATATATAAGCATTATAATAATTCCATGAAACTCAATGCAGAATGCCACATATTTATTTTAATTATGTGTCCTTATTAGTTCTATATAAAATAGAATGTAATAGATGATTAGAAGTCAATATAATATGCATTATAATATTCATCGCATGAAATTCGATGCAATAGATCTAACATGCTATTAAATGAGTAAATTAATATAATTATTAATTAAAATTTCAATGTGTCCAATACAAAGACATATTTTAAATTTACTTTTCAAAACTCACCGATCCCTATTACTATTTCACATTTTCCATCCAAACACCATTTCTTTATTCTAAACAATAATTATTGATTTATTCCTACTTTTTCACTAAGGGCCTGTTTGGTTGCTGAGAAGTGAGCTGAAGTGAAGTGACTTCTGGGGGTGGAGTGAAGTGACTTCTAGGGGTTTCTGAGTTCTGGTGTTTGGTTGGTGTTTGAAGTGGGATATGGTCACCCCCAACTATTTAATATTTTAATAATTTCCCTATATTAAAATATTAAAAATAATACTATTTTAGATGACGTGGATCAATCACGAGGTGCCACGTGACATGTGGGATCCATTTATATTAATATTTTATTACAATATGATATTATTAACATTATTTGCCATTTAAAACATTAAAATTAAAACATTAAAATAACATTTTAATCTTAAAATATTAATAATTTAATAACTTATATTAATATTTTATTACAGTATAATATTATTAATACTATTTTTAGATGATGTGGACCAATCATGAGGTGCCACGTGACATGTGAGATCCATTTATATTAATACTTTATTACAGTATGATATTATTAACATTATTTGTCATTAAAAATATTAAAATTAAAACATTAAAATAATATTTTAATATTAAAATATTAATAATTTAATAACTTATATTAATATTTTATTACAGTATAATATTATTAATACTATTTTAGATGACGTGGACCAATCACGAGGTGACACGTGATATGTGAGACCTACTTATATTAATATTTTATTACAGTATAATATTATTAATATTATTTCCCACTTCAAATGCCACTAAAATGACTTCAGGCCAAAAAGACCCGAAGTCGAAATGGGAAGTGGCAGCTTTGGCTACAGTGATTTGGAAGTGAGGCTGAAGTCACTTCAGCTCTGGAAGTACTTCAGCCCCACTTCCGAGCAACCAAACACCTGAAGTGGCTCGGAAGTCACTTCAAAAAAGTGACTTCTAATCACTTCATGTGAACCAAACATATACTAAACAACATACAAGTGGAATAACTTTATCCCATTACTTATTCCAACATACATATCCCAAAAATCTTTAGGGTTATTTGCATATACCCCCCTGAAAAAGGTTTATTTTACATATATCACCCTAAAAAAACAAAATTTGCATAAAAAACCTTGAAAATCTTGATTATTTGCATATAGCACCTCGGGTTACTTGGGAATGGAATATTCCGTGTGCAAGCTAACGGAACGGAGGCTAACGGTGGAAATACATTAGCAATTTGCAATGGAAATCACATTTTTGTTTGCATTGATTACAACCATGCACTACAAAGCAGATATTGCAACCTTGATTACAACCAATAGCTAACATATTCAGCCTTGGATTACAACCTTGATTTCAATTAATAATTCACAGGTAACATTTGCCCTTGATTACAAAGCACAATTGCTTAGAGTACAAACTTGATTACAATTAACAGGGTAATGAAGATAAACTGAGCATGTATGCTCACAACCATTTTGGACACAGTTTTTTCCATCTTGTCGACGCTTTCACCCCATCTCCTTGCACTTTGCATTGTTTCATTAGTACAATCAATTTTCCTCCCTAAACTTGCAATTGATGTTTGCAGTTTTTCCTTGACAACATCGAATCTCCTTAGTAACTGGTTCTCAAGATCAATGTAATGATTTAAATCAACAGTTGAGTGAGCCTCATCCAACCACAAAAAGAACGCGCAGCCAGAATCATCCATGCTCTGAGAAAATAAGACTAGGGTAACCCGAGGGGCTATATGCAAATAATCAAGATTTTCAAGATTTTTTATGTAAATTTTATTTTTATAGGGTGGTATACGTAAAATGAACCTTTTTCAGGAGGGTATATGCAAATAACCCAAATCTTTAAAGCCAGAACAGCCCGTCTCGCAACCAAACACCATATAAGGGTAAATTATAATTTTGCACCTCATGGTTTTGGTCAAGTTTAATTTAAGACTTGTAATTTCAAAACTTTCAAATGAGTCTATGACATTTGGTTTTCATTTCAAATAAGCCTTTGGACACTGATGTCATGACATTACATGATCCATTTTCTTCCTAACTTTTAATTATCACTGTCATGAGGGTTAGGGTTTACACGACCATTCTCGTCTCGCTTTGATTGCCCTCTTCGTCTTGTGAAGTTCCTCCAGCTTCGATTAGTAAGAATCATACGCCGGATACTAACAAATCTATCCAGATTCCAGAGCCACATTGATCGGTGATTTCAACAATATTATCTCTTTTCATTTGTCGTAAACCATTTGCCATCAACACGCATGAGCTGTCGCCTTATCTGAAACCGAATCCGAACGATCGAAAGTTTCGGAAGTAGACGGAAATTGACAAAGAACACGTGGCCTGAAGGTGTAAATATAGGATTACTTCCAAATAAACAAATCTCTCCATTAGAGAAGCGAAGGAAGGAATCTCTCCTCCTTCCTTCCATTATTAGGGTTTTCTCTGGTCCTATAGATCCCCTCTGCTCGGATCCGTATCGCCGGAGAAAACCCTAATTCGAAGCCCGCGGGCCCTTGCATCGTCAAGATCGTAAGGATTTTCCCCATTTTCTTTGATTTTTCTGGTGTTTTGTTTCTCCCGAGATTGGGCCGTCTTGGAAATTCTTGACGATTTGGTTGTGTGATGGATTCTTTCTAGGTTGAGGGATTGTGGGGAGTTGGACCGAGAGAGATAAGATGGGGGCGTTCATTTCGAGGTTCTGGTTCATGTTATTCCCGGCGAAGGAGTACAAGATCGTGGTCGTCGGGTTGGATAATGCTGGGAAGACGACGACGCTGTACAAGTTGCATCTTGGTGAGGTCGTGACGACGAACCCGACGATCGGGAGCAACGTCGAAGAGCTCGTCTACAAGAACATACGGTTTGAGGTGAGAGGCGATTTTGTCCCTTTATCTTGATCTGGATTGCGATTTTTGAATTGCTTATAGGGATGCTTGTAGTATGCCATAAAAGAGGGCAATCAGGGAAAGGAACACTGGTTGATTATAAGGACATCTATGATCACGAATTGGGATTGGCAGTCTTGTTTAAGGAAAGAATGCTTATATATGGACTAGTTTATGGGTTCGATAGGACTCCTCATTCTGCATTTTGTTCATTTGTGAACAGTGACAGAAAGTTCCATGGTGTATCCTATGTTTGCAGGAGTTCAAAGTCTTGGAAGTAGTAATTGTCAGGCTATGGATTCCAGGCTCGCGCATATAGATCCAAATTCGACCTTTTTCGAATATGATGTGTACTTGTGAAAATGGATTATCTTCTATTTGTGCTGTGTTTATTTGCCTATTTTGTCCGAGTATGGACATGCGGCATGAAGATGAAGGTAAGCCGGTGTCTCTTCATGCAAGAAATGGAAAATTGCTTTAAGCATTTAGGTAGTATTAGCATCACAAGAAGTTTTTTTTTTGTGGACGGGTGGGTGGGTTTTTGTATGTGAAGCTATCTATGCGAACAAAATATGGTCTGGATCTTCCTTTGTGGCTCACCAGACACAAAAAACATTCAGTAGTCTTAGGAATAGCGAATGTTTGCACAATTCTTGCTGTCTATTAATCTTGCATTATTGACTGGCATCCTTTCTGGATACATTGGACCAACTTCTTTTTGTTATCTTCAATCAGCTTTGTCTCCGACACAGAAAGTTTAGTGCTAAAGCTATCTACTTAGATTGTTTCTTTATCCTAGTGATGTACTCATGCACATCATTATAGTTTTGTGTTGTCATGGAATTGGATTAAAATGTAATCACGTATCCATATGTAAGGTTGACTCATAAAGTAAAGATTTTATAGCTATTTCTTATTTCATGCAATAGCTCAAATATGTCTTCTGTTTACTGCTTCCTGTGACATTTTCTACCTCTTTTGTGTGTTTAAACAAAGCTAGAAGAAGAGTTGGATTCACCATAACTTTATATGTATAGGAAGTGTCGCCACAAAGTCACAAAAGATAATGAAATTGAGATCTCAAAAGCATTTTGAATAGAATTTTAGTGTACAAACAGATTGTTTGTTGGAGCTTTCCTCCTACAATGGTTGATTTCTTATTAATGCTTTAGAAAAGAGAAGTCGCACTTTGAACATTTTAGCGATCTTGTGCTCTTTAAGATGTAGCAAGATCCTGTTGTCCCATCAAGTCTTATTTTGTTGCTTTTGTCCCATGAAATCTTGTTTTGTTGCTTTTGTAAGTGGCTCATGTAGGTTTTAGCATGGATTATGGTAATAAAAGGTGGTTTATTCTTTATCAACTTCTCTTGATGCACGTCTATGATATACAATTGAGCCCTTTTCATTGGGGAGAAAGCTTGATAGAAGATGATGTTATAGAGTTGATTTTCATATGATAACCGCTCGATTATGTTGGTACATATCCGACTCGTTGTTGGGTAAAGGGTGAGTTGATTGATGGCACTCTACAATTGATTAGCGGTTTATTGTTGGTCCATTCATATAAGATCTTTTCCTTTATGGAAGAGGATTCTATTCGCCCCATTGATTGTTGACTAATATTAGGTTGGAACAGTTGAGTAATCATCGTATTGAAGGTGCTACCTTTGATGGAGAGTCTGCACAAGCATTACGAGCAAGTGTTCTCTGAAGTTCTGTGTTACAAAAGATCAAGTTGATTTTTGTTACCTGTTGTCGTTTCTTTTATGTTACTTTGCAAAGCTTAATAACCATATGCATTCTTCTTTTCTAATGTGACTAGTAAATGGTGCGGATTTATCAGATGGTTGAAGCATTAATAAGACACTCGGATAGGGTTTTGGATAGAAATTCTAAATGTCAAAATCTTTTAATCGTTATAGCCCTAAGACTTGCAATTAAATCCTCATGTGCAGCTGGTTTTTTCGTAAGAAAGCTTTACAGCTGTTTGGACTTTCATGATGCCATTGCTGAAACTAAGGACAGCATTTGGTTCATCTAGTGGTGATGGAATAAAATGGCCACATCTATGGTGATTTTTCAGACAAAATGGGCACTGCAGATTAGGAGAGATCTTGCAAGTAGGTGGTGAAGACAAACTAATAGTTGATGACAGCCAAGTTTGTAAGGATGTATGCCTCTAGAGGCAACTTGACAAGATAAGCATAAAGCTATATATTTATTTAATTACCATGTTTGTTTCCGACGGATAAGGTTTTCTTATCCAAATTGCTTTATTCCAGTCTTAACAAAAAAAAACAATAAGTTGAACAATTTGCTTTACTTCTAAGTTTGTTGTAGAAGGTATGATGTTTGTTAATCAGCATTGCTTCTTTCTGGTTCTTTTGAAGAAGCTTGGTGCCAAGATAGCTAATTTCTGCCTGGTAGAAATAAATCTTCTCAATTGCGTATATCCTATTGTTTGTGTAGCAACTGTGCAATGTCTCCTTGGGGAAGACGCATGTATTCTGCAACTTGAGATAGGTCAAGTTTGATCCCACTGACATGCTTTATCTATGCCTTTGTTCCTTGCTTGTTTAGAGGAACTGTTTCCAAATAATATAGTATTTATTATATGTTGATATTTAATTTACGTTTAAATATTACACTCTGTACCTTGTTATGGCACTTCCAAACCTTTCCTTTCAGTGATCATCTCTAGGCTAAAACACACATTGGTTGGCACTTGGGCAATTAAGATGGATTATTCACTCAGTTTATGATCTGAATCTACATTAGAATCCAGTATCACTTTCTATATTTGTGACAGATTTATCATGTTGTTATAATTCACTCAGATGTTAGCGCTGCTTTTGCACAGCCATAAGTACTTATTGCGCTTTTTTTTTAGGTTCATTTTATTTTTTGATACTCCCTGATTAGAGCTTATCTATTTTTGTCTAGTATGACCCATGCACATCATCGACTTCTCATCAATCCTGCATGTTTCTTGTATGACAAACCAGGTCTGGGATTTGGGCGGCCAAGATCGCTTGAGAACCTCCTGGTCGACATACTATCGAGGAACCCATGCAGTGATCGTGGTTATAGATAGCACTGATCGCGCTCGGATCAGCATCATGAAGGATGAGCTCTTCAGGCTGCTTCAGCATGGGGATCTGGAGCACTCTGTGGTGCTCGTCTTCGCCAACAAGCAGGACCTCAAGGACGCCATGTCCCCAGCGGAGATCACTGATGCCCTCTCTCTCCATAGCATCAAGAACCATGACTGGCACATCCAAGCTAGCTGTGCTGTCACGGGCGAGGGTTTGTATGACGGCCTGGGATGGATAGCTCAGAAAGTCTCTGGCAAGCCAACTGCTACATAGAGGCCTACCAGGAGAGGATGTTCTCCATTTTTTTCCCCTCATTGTATTTCTTTGACAAAGACACGCAAGAGGTTGATGAAAGAGAGGTCTTGTGTAATTTATCAATATACACGAACTTGTACTCTGTTCAGTTTGAAAAGAATATGCAGGTTCTGCATTCAATATATTCTCATCTCGTAATACAGTTTTCTTCTACAGCAGATAACTCAAAACTACAAGTACTCGCCCTCTTCTTTGTTGGTCAAGATTAGAGGATACAGCATCCACGGCTATGCAAATCTTGAGATCCCTCAAACCACTGGTCCCAGCATGGGCTTGCAGGCCCTAGAGTCCTGCAATATCATTTTAACTGTGTTGAAAATAGTGAAATATGACAGGTAATGAGAGACACAATAACACCCTGATTGATTAAGACAAAAGGTGTCTGAATGTCATACTCTGGGAGTAGAGGATCAGGTTTGTTGTCAACTTTACGAAGCAATCTGTCTCACAACACATCTCAAAATCAATTTCAGATTATAGTTTTAGCTTCTAAGAGACCAACAGCACTGATTGATTAAGTTCGTGTAAGGGGTACATACTCTTGCAGTGTTGTTGAAACTCTCTGTATGTTCTCAAGCTCATCAAGATCTTTCTGCTCAAATAAAATTTCATAAGCTTAGTACATGAGAGACTTGTGTTCATGCTACTACATTGCCTAAAACAAGCCTTTATGCACTGTCCTTGACCAATAAATGCAGAAAAGAGTCCCAAATATTCTAAGATAGGAATGAGATTGTGTGATCCAGATAATGTTATGTGGTTCAAGGAAAAAACTTTGCACCCTCGTATGCAAGGTGGTGCCTCGAATTTCATGATCTGATGGATGTGCTGAACCAGTAAATGGCAAAAAAACACATCTGATCACATGTTTAATTTAATAAGACACAGCAATAGGACTAAACATCAAGTTGATTTCTTCGATTTACAAGGAAGATTGAGGCCGGATGTGTTTCGGGTTGAAAAGTATGCAAATACTAAATAGCAAGATTATCTATGATGCTTTTCAAGGAACCACCAGCAAATATTTTGAAAAGGATGTGATTTCCTTAATTATATATTGTCCTATGACTGCATTTATTATCTCATAGCTAATATGGTTTTGATGTATCACAAAATAACTTCAAAGAAAGATTCAAAGTTAACAAACGAAAGACAATTATAAGTCCTCTCAAAAATGGAATTAGTTACTCGCCGGAAAAAAAAGAGATTATAAGTCCTAAGATGATTTTGACCTGTGAAATAAGCAACAAACCAGATGACTGACCAAGCATAAACGAGTGATTGATGCCCCTCCTCCATCTTTGCTCTATGCTAATGCCTACTTATTATATTCTTGCATACAAAACCCCTTCTTGAAACATCACATTTCACATTGGAAATATGCCTGTAGACTCTCAAATACTGGAAACATTTGTTAAAAATGGCACAAAGACATGGAAAACCTAAAGACAAATAGCCAAAAATACCTCCTCAATAGATAACTTTGGATCTAAACCATCATAAAAGTCCACAAACTCCAAATGTTAATTTGTTCTGGAAAACATTTTTGTCTTTTTACACATAGTCATCTCTGAAACCTGTTGCTTCATCATTCTGTCCAAGCAGTCTTACAAGAAGTTTTCAAGAGTGAAGATCTATCCTCCCTAGGGCATATAATTTCCAGCCAAAATTTGATGGCAAGGTATAAGTTCACCGAGTACTATTGGAAAGAGAAGTTATTGTCCTGCAAATAAAACTTCTCCATCATATGTAAAATGATTTCTAGCCTTCTCTATATGTGAAACAAAACAGTATTCTGTTCACTACAACTGAACATAGCAAGGGTGGAACCTGGTTAAACCTATGGACAAGACCTCAAATAACAACATTCGCAAAGAACTTTTCTATGTATCATTTCAGTTGATCCAAACCTTTGTAATGGATACATCACTATAACTCATTAACAATCTGTTCAGACTCTCCCTTTCTCTCTAATGAGGAACTTAAGGGTATCAAAGAACTAGACTATATGACCTTTCTATGCGTCGCTCTGTATAGCATATAATTCCCAGAAACCATCATTAAGCCAAAGATTGAAAAGCAACGAAATAAGCAGAAGCACCTCACTATTCACCATGAAATTAGAGCTTGGTCACATTAGTTCATCCACTACTCTTACAGGAATCATCGTACCAAGACCTATACCAAAATGGCCATTACTATGACAAAGTAGCAAAACCTAAAAAGATGCAACCTTTTAAACCCAAAGCACAATTATAACAAAATAGCACTAAAATCCCATTTTTTCCATTGATAAAGCATATACATCCAAAAACTTAAATAATTATCAATATGATTCACACATAGGAGCAATATAGAGAGGGCGAGAAAAGAGAGATGGGACCTCTAGAAATTTGGCTTCTTGCTCCAATTTCTTCAACTCCACCATGATCCGGTGCCTCCCCTTGGTGTCCGGAATCCGAGGCGCAGCTGCCGCCGTGACCTGGTGATCACCAACGGGGTCCGCTGCCGGGAGCTCCGCCCCATCGGCTGCCAGCATCTCGTCGATCGAATCGATAATCGGACGACGGCTGGGAAAGCGGGATCTCTAGACGGCCATGGCGTTATCGAATCCTGCAAAGATCCGAGCTGAGGTGATAGAGAGTGGGAAGTCTCCACTTTTGGTATTCCTGTGACCTTCAGGACATGAGAAAAGCATATGGACCTTTTTTTTATTTTATAATATAGTTTTTATTTTTGGAGGGCGAGAAATCTCTTTTTCACCACCAGGTTGAGCCGGCTCTTCTAAAGATCTTTTTACAAAATTCTGATCAAGACTCGAAATTTCAGGTTCGGTCTGAGACCTAAATGAAGTATTTTTTTTTTTTAAAATCCACTTGTGTTTCGAAACGTTTTGACTATTTCGATTTCGTTCCGGCGGTTTTGATTTCAATGTTTGTTGGAAAATAATAAGGAGATTAGGATCTTGCTTTTACTAAGGTAGCAAGAATCCTTTACAATGAGAAGAAGAAACTTAATTCTAAACACTTACCAGATGAGGTAAAAGAACTCCAAACAAAAAAAGAAACGCCGAAGAGGAGGAAGAAGAATCCGGTGTAGATCCGAAGCTTGATCGAGGCCAGTGTACCACACTGTGCCCTTAAGTTCGTATTGCCCACCCACCGATGCTTCTGGATCTTCAGGCAAGGAACTCCCAGGTACAACGATCTCCTGCGCGATTGGAAGGAAGCCGGCCTCCGATAGCCCGTCGAACCTTCGCTGGTACAGTACTCTCTTCAGGACCCTCTAGTGAAGTGGTATGCAAAATGGATGCATGAAGCTTGAACCCTAAAGGGCTGAAAGGGGTCCTATTTATAGGCTAAGGGAGGAAGCTAATCAGCCATTAGGGGAGATGGAAAGCCAGCCTTATCAGCAAAAAAACAGCCAATAGGAGACCGCCACGTCACCTGGAAACTGACAAGCCAAGAGTCAGGTTTCAATCAATTCTCCAGGAATTGAAACTGACTCAATCAATTGAACAGAAGTCTAAGAGTCATAACTGACTCAATCAATTCTGCACAGAAGCCCAAGGGTCGGACCAGATCAATTCCAAGTGGTAACTGACTCAGCCCATTAATAATGGGTAGCCCAAGAGTCAGATCCAATTAACTTATCTGAACCGTTTTGGAAGTTGAAAAGGTTCAGTGAATCCGAGCTGACTCGACCAGCTCTTGTGTGTAGCAAAAAGGACACCCACGGCGCACGGCGCACGAGCACGGCCGGCGGCTGTGCGCGCGTGTGGGTGTTCCACCTTTAGTCCTCACATGTGTTCAAAGCCTAAAGGCTCAAAACTCTATATAAACAAGCGATTCCACTTCCAATATGGGACTAAACTATTTTACACACCTAGGCTCTCCACCTTTTTGGCTATTTTATTAATGGGCTCTCCAAGGCCCATTTGATTCAACCCATGTTTATCCCAACTCATTTGGGCTTCAAATCCAACAATCCCCCACATGAATCAAATGGCTGATCAAAATGCTAAATGATCCCTAATGCATTTGAGAGTACCACAGAACATTGTTGCTTCAGGAGAGGTAGTTGTTAGCTTTGAACCTTCCTTAGTGAAACACTATCGAATGTACTTGCTAAACAGTGAACACGATGTCTTGAACTGTTCAGCTTTCATGTACACTAAGACAATAGCGCTCACACATCTCCTTTCTTATTCCATTGAAAGCTCTTTTGTTGTGTCCATTTCGGCCCTAGACATGCCTGGTAACATTCTTCGAGTGCTTTAGAGAATTAGCCCTTTACATCATTCTCATAGAAGCGGCCCCTTCTCACTCGACATAGGTGATCTCTTATTAGGAGCATCTTGTCATACCCCTACTCTTTGTAGATCATTAAAAGCATAAGCTTAACCTTTGCACTATGTAAGTTTATCACTCAGTCATCATAGGAATGGGTAAGAGTGATCTAAGCGACTGCCCCCACAATTCGGTTGTCTCATTGAACCTAGAATCTGGGTCTGCCAGATCAGCTAGGTTGGGTTGTCATTGAGAAAGATAGTCATTTCATAGGCTTCAACCCCATTCCTCTCGACGATATATCCACTAGGTCTCTAGTTAGGCCTTTGGTTAGTGGATCTGCAACATTTTCCTTCGATCTCACAAAATCGATGGAAATAACACCCGTCGACAATAATTTCCTTACTGAATTATGTCGTCGACGTATATGTCTAGATTTTCCATTATACATATGGCTTTGTGCTTTGCCTATTGCTGATTGATTATCACAGTGAATGCTAATAGGAGGCACAGGTTTAGGCCACATAAGAATATCTTCTAGGAAGTTACGCAACCATTCTGCTTCTTCTCCTGCTAGGTCTAACGCTATGAACTCAGCTTCCATAGTCGACCTTGCTATGCAAGTTTGCTTGGATGATTTCCAAGACACTGCTGCACCTCCAATCATAAAAATAAACCCACTCGTGGATTTTGTATCATTGGAGTCCGAGATCCAGTTTGCATCTGAATATCCTTCAAGCACAGCTGGATACCTCGTATACTGCAATCCATAATTTGTTGTATACCTTAAATATCTAAGGACTCTGATTAATGCCTTCCAGTGATCCGTACTAGGATTGCTTGTGTATCTACTCAGCTTGTTTACTGAGTTGACAATATCCGGTCGTGTACAGTTCATGATATACATCAAACTGCCTATGACCCTGAAATATTCCAATTGTTGTACACCTTCACCATGATGTTTCTTTAGATGTGAGTTAACATCTATCGGTGTCCTGGCTACAGCATCACTACCTTTATCAAATATATTAAGAATTTTCTTAATATAATGATCTTGAGATAAAGTGTAGCCATCAGATGTCTTGGTAATTTTCATACCAAGTATCACATCAGCGATACCCAAATCCTTCATATCAAAATTTCGTGACAACATGCTCTTAGTAGTTTTAATGATGTTATTATTGCTACCAATAATGATCATGTCATCTACATAAAGGCATAGGATTATATATTCCTTCTCATCACCTTTTATGTAAACGTATTTATCACACTCATTTATGTGAAATCCATTTGTCAGCATTACATGATCAAACTTTTCATGCCACTGCTTAGGTGCTTGTTTTAGTCCATACAAAGACTTAACAAGTCGGCAGAATTTCTTCTCTTTCCCAGGAACCACAAACCCCTCGGGTTGTTCCATGTAGATTTCTTCTTCCAGATCACCATTTAGCAATGCTGTCTTTACATCCATTTGATGTATATCCAGATTGTTTAACGCCGCAATGGCGATAATTATTCTGATTGACGTTTTCCTAGTGACTGGAGAATAGGTGTCAAAATAATCCACCCCTTCGGTTTGCTTGAAACCCTTGACGACAAGCCTTGCCTTGTATTTGTCAACTATTCCATCTGCTTTCATTTTCTTTCGGAAAACACACTTGTAACCCAAAGGTTTACAACCTGGTGGTAAATCAACCAGTTCCCAAGTATGGTTCTGCATGATGGAATCAATTTCACTTTTCACTGCTTCCTTCCATAAAGGAGCATCTGGAGTTGACATTGCCTCCTTGAATGTTTGAGGGTCATTTTCTAACAAATATGTTAGAAAGTCTGGGCCGAAGGAAGTTTCCGTTCTAACCCTCTTACTCCGTCTAGGTTCCTCATCTTCTTCATGAACTGAGGACCTTTGAGTTCTTTCTTCCCTGATGTTCTCATAAGATCTCTCACTAACCTCTGTTGTAGGAGAAGACATGTAAGGGAATACGTTTTCGAAGAACGAGGCATCCCTAGCCTCTAAGACAGTGTTCACATGCACTCCAGGATTATCCGATTTATTAACCAAGAATCGGTAAGCACTACTATCATGTGCATATCCTATGAACACAGTCTACCGTTTTCGGCCCTATCCTAGTTCGTTTCGGAACTGGAATTGGAACCTTAGCTAGACAGCCCTAAACTCTTAAGAACTTGTAACTAGGCGCACGGCCTTTCCACAATTCATAAGGTGTCTTGTCTAACTTTTTGTGCGGTAGTCTATTCAACACATGATTCGCTGAAAGTATCGCTTCCCCCCACATGTTGTGAGGTAAGCCTGAACTTATAAGCATGGCATTCATCATTTCCTTTAGCGTCCTATTCTTCCGTTCTGCTATTCCATTTTGTTATGGAGAATAGGGCACTGTAGTCTGATGAATGATGCCATTTTCAGCACAAATTTGGGCAAAAGGTGACTCATACTCACCTCCCCTGTCACTTCTCAGCATTTTGATCTTTCTGTCAAGCTGATTTTTCACTTCATTCTTGTAATGAGTGAACATCTCCACTGCCTCATCTTTACTTCTCATTAAGTAAAGATAGCAATATCTCGTACAATCATCAATAAAGATAATAAAATACCTTTTACCACCTCTAGATTGTACAACTTTCAGATCACAAACATCTGTATGAACCAAACCTAAAGGTTCAGTGCTTCGTTCAATTGATTGAAACGAAGTCTTAGCCATTTTTGCTTCCACACAAACCTCGCATTTGTGTTCTTTGTCAATTATTAATTTAGGAAGAAGATTTAAGTTTATTAGTCTTTTCATTGAATTATTATTCACATGTCCCAGCCTCCCATGCCATAATTTAAATGACTCAGTCACATAGGCAACCTTTTCTTTATTAGCCTCTTGGGCAACAGTCATTACATTGGAAGCACTAGCCTTTAAGGCTTCGCAAAATTTGACCTTGGGGATAACTGTCATTACATTCATCTTAAAAAGCCCCTCGGTCATATAGCCCCTGCCCAGATACATGCCATTCTTAGACAAGATGACCTTGTCTGACTCGAAGACTAGCTTGAAGCCCTTCTTGCTCAAAATAGAACCTGAGACCAGATTCTTGCGTATCTCCGGTACATGAAGGACTTTCGTCAGGGTCAGCTCTTTCCCGGACGTCATCTTCAGCTTCACCGTTCCTTTACCTTCCACCTTGGAGGTTGCAGAGTTTCCCATGTAGCAGTGCTCTCCATCCACTACTTGGTAGGTGTCGAACATCCATCTGTTGGAGCAGATGTGGCGGGTAGCGCCTGTGTCGACCCACCATTCCCTTGGGTTGCTTCCGACCATATTCACCTCGGTGATGACTGCCACCAGGTGCAAGTCATCCATCTCTGCACTGAGAGCTTCGGTCAAGTGAGCTTCTGTCCTCTTCTTCTTGGGGGCTGGCTTCTTCTTTCCTTGAGCACTCGGGCGGTTGCGGCAGTCCTTGGCCCGATGTCCTGCCTTCCCGCAGACAAAGCACTCGCCTTTGAACTTCTGATTCCCGCTGCCTCCCTTAGTGCCCTCGTCGAAGCGCTTGCGCTTCTTCAAACCGCTGGCATTTTTCACTAAGTTGGACTTAGAATAAATGCCTAGACCGCTGTTCTTATCGGTCTTGCGGTTATCTTGCTCGATCTTTAATCTCCGAACGAGATCTTCAAGACTCATATCCTTTCGTTTGTGCTTAAGGTAGTTCTTGAAGTCCTTCCAAGAAGGTGGCAATTTCTCTATCATTGCCGCCACTTGGACAGGTTCATTCAAAATCATACCTTCAGCACTCATGTCATGGTAGATGAGCTGAAGTTCCTCAACTTGGTCGACAACGCTTCTACTGTCTACCATCTTGTACTCAAGGAATCGACCGACAACAAATTTCTTTGCGCCGGCGTCATCCACCTTGTACTTATTGTACAAGGCTTCCCAAAATTCCCTTGCGGTTCTTTTGGGAAAGTACACGTTGTAGAGCTTGTCGTCCAAGCCGTTCAAAATATAGTTCCGGCATAGGAAGTCAGAATGACCCCAAGCCTGAACCGCAGCTACGGTATGAGCATTCTTCTGTTCTTCAGTTAGAACAGGCTCATCCTCAGTGAGATACCTGACAAGCTTAAGAGTGGTCAAGTAGAACAGCATTTTCTGCTGCCACAGCTTGAAATTCAGTCCCTTAAACTTCTCAGGCCTCTCTAGCTGCCCGATCGGCACACTTGGCATTTCCACTACAGGTGGATTGCCAACATGCACTTCCTCACTTGAGGGGTTCACAGGAACAGATCCTGAAGCCATCTGCAAAGCAGATCAACCACAAAGTGATTTAGTTATGAGTTGGAGTTCTTATAAAGGAAGTTCCTTTCAAAAGGAAAAGAAAACAGAAGGATCCGTAGGAGAAGTGGATCCGAATATGAAAAATTCGATAAAATACGAACTTAAGATTGTTGGAAAATAATAAGGAGATTAGGATCTTGCTTTTACTAAGGTAGCAAGAATCCTTTACAATGAGAAGAAGAAACTTAATTCTAAACACTTACCATATGAGGTAAAAGAACTCCAAACAAAAAAGAAACGCCGAAGAGGAGGAAGAAGAATCCGGTGTAGATCCGAAGCTTGATCGAGGCCAGTGTACCACACTGTACCCTTAAGTTCGTATTGCCCACCCACCGGTGCTTCTGGATCTTCAGGCAAGGAACTCCCAGGGTACAACGATCTCCTAGGCGATTGGAAGGAAGCCGGCCTCCGATCGCCCGTCGAACCTTCGCTGGTACAGTACTCTCTTCAGGACCCTCTAGTGAAGTGGTGTGCAAAATGGATGCATGAAGCTTGAACCCTAAAGGGCTGAAAGGGGTCCTATTTATAGGCTAAGGGAGGAAGCTGATCAGCCATTAGGGGAGATGGAAAGCCAGCCTTGTCAGCAAAAAAACAGCCAATAGGAGACCACCACGTCACCTGGAAACTGACAAGCCAAGAGTCAGGATTCAATCAATTCTCCAGGAATTGAAACTGACTCAATCAATTGAACAGAAGTCTAAGAGTCATAACTGACTCAATCAATTCTGCACAGAAGCCCAAGGGTCGGACCAGATCAATTCCAAGTGATAACTGACTCAGCCCATTAATAATGGGTAGCCCAAGAGTCAGATCCAATTAACTCATCTGAACCGTTTCGGAAGTTGAAAAAGTTCAGTGAATCCGAGCTGACTCGACCAGCTCTTGTGTGTAGCAAAAAGGACACCCACCGCCCACGGCGCACGGCCGGCGGTAGCGGTGCGCGTGTGTGGGTGTTCCACCTTTAGTCCTCACATGTGTTCAAAGCCTAAAGGCTCAAAACTCTATATAAACAAGCGAAAGATTTTTTCCACTTTCAATATGAGACTAAACTATTTTACACACCTAGGCTCTCCACCTTTTTGGCTATTTTATTAATGGGCTCTCCAAGGCCCATTTAATTCAACTCATGTTTAGCCCAACTCATTTGGGCTTCAAATCCAACAATGTTAACATATTAAATTAATAGTCAAAAGTTAAATTATATGAAAAAAAAAGCTTCAAAAAACACATGGAATTTCTTAGGGAGCTCGCAAATATTTTTCATGCATCATCTCATTTTTGTTTGAAGCGAAACTGATAATAATATTGTTGATATAGATGATTATGATATGGTCCAGTGGAGCCACTTATACATGTACCGGTCGCAAACATGTTAACCACATTAATGTTGCTCGTGTTGCTTTGCCATCCATAATAATTAACAAAACCAACATACATATAACCCTGATATGAATGGATACATAACTGTCAGAAAAAAAAAACATTAAAAAGATGTTTGACGAAACCGGACCAAAACCAGACAACTTTTAGGCTTCAGGTCTGATTTTGGATTCGGTTTCGTATTGGCAAGCAAAAAATCCGATACATTGCGAGAGATATGTATTGGATTGACCAAAACTTCAAATGACGTGAGCAAAGTTAATGGATAAAGATTTGTGTACATGAACAGGTCACAAGTGGCATGTGTAATGCACATGTCACTTATTAGTAGTCAAATATTGATTCTTTCATCTATCCCATCGGTAATCTGATGAGATAAATTAACGAATCGATAGTTGGCTACCGATTGAGACGGACCTATTAACAAATCAGGGGGGCCAGGCCCCCTTGAATTTTTTTTTTATTACCTTAACCCCCGTGGGCCCCGCGCCCCACACCCACTACCCTAGTGCCCCCGTCCCCCTGGCTCTCCCTGAGGCCCTGCCGCCCTGACCCTTCCTTCCCTCGGCCCCCCCTTACTCGAGAGGCTGGGTCCGCCCTGCTTCCGATGGATTGATATGATCCGGTAGTGAGATACCGATGTCATCATCTATACCATCGATAGTCCACTACCGATGAAATAAATAAAAGAATCGATATTTGTCTACCGACAGGTGACATGTGTAATCCAGTTCATGTACACAAATCAATGCTAAAGCCAAATTCACTATGCATCATGTTACAAGACTGTAGAATGCGTTCGTTGGTTAATCCACCTCTCAACAAGTTGCATGTTTTAGATCTAACCAGAGTACAGACCTGACCTGACCCATTTACACGCTAACATGCATGACCACCACTACCAATGTTCCTTTGGCGCAGGCGCAACAACTGCCACGTACAAACACGCTCTAATATTAGAAAGCCATGTGTGTATACACGCGCCGAGCCATGACGCTCCTTCCAATGCTGCATTTATATATGAGCGCTGAGTTATGTATATGCTGACATGGCATGTGTGCATGACACATGCCCGAATCGGCAGTGGACTACTGATTCATTGATCTAAACTATCGGTAGACTCTACCAACCAATCAGTACCTCACTATCGATACAATTCAATCGATAATGAGCTATCTGATTCACTGATCTAGTCTATCTACTGATGGATTAAATAAAAGACTACCGATTCAAATCATCAATCATAAGATCACCGACGGCGACTCCATCCAACGCAACCCTCATCTCTTCTTTCCTAGCAACTAGCACTAAAGACCGCCCTAGCCTAACGGATCAATTTGTCAAAAAAAAAAAAAAAACAATAAAGACCGCACCATGCCGTCAACGTCGGAAGTCGACATGCCGCTGGACTTGCCAGAGGTGCCGCGATGAAACCCGAAACGCGAGCCGACACCTCTTGTCGACCAGCCGGGCATTGAGCATCCACTGGAGTGTGAGCCGGTGCCCGGCGAGGACGATCCGCAGCCAGGCAGCCCGCCGACTCGACGTGGACCGGAATTCCCTGGGCCTACGGTGCCTTCACCACCGAAGCCGGAGATCCCGGTGCCACCAGAGACCATGCCTCCAACTCCGCCGCCAGATGTTATGCTGGAGATCCCGGTGCCACCAGAGACCATGCCTCCAACTCCGCCGCCAGATGTTGTGCCACCAGCGCCGCCGGAGATCATGCCACCGGAGAAGGCGCCCCCTCTGCCGGGCCCTCGGCCTGGTCCATTCATATTTCGAGGCTAGCTTGTAATATGTTATCTCATTACGTTCACCAACTAAATAAGAGAAAAGTTGAACAATAGTTGCATTTCCATGCCACTGTTCTCTATATGTCTCTTACAAATGGTGAATTGAGATCAATACCTGTTTTGATGTGAGAATTGCAAGAAGGCAAGAAGAGCAATGGAGCACTTAAATGTTTATTCATACGTACCAAAGGTACATACACACTGTCATATTGTCTAGCGATATTGAAACAAGCAGCTCCTGATCTCTGGTTTTATAACATTGGATCTCTCATGACACTCACAATCATAAACATGATATTTAGAGATTGATACAGCTAAGGTTCCTACACAGCTGAAGAATCGGTTTGCTTCACAGGTGTGTCTGTGTACTTCCAGGTGAATGTCCCAGCGAATCCATAGGCTCTATCGCCTGCAACCTCTTCAGCTTTTATGATATCAGAAATTTCTTTCAAGTCACTTTCCGTGAGCTTCACCTTCAAAGAACCAATGTTGCCATCCAGATTCTTGATCTTAGTTGTCCCTACAAAATAAAAAAGAAAGAAGATCTGAATTATGAGCCAAGATAAATATTTTTCTCAGCTCTCATGTTGCTCAGTTCATCAATTTCAGAAACCATATGTTCCTCAAGGGCTCATTATGAAGTAGCATTAATATCACTTACCAGGGATTGGAACAACATCATCTCCTTGATGTAATACCCAAGCTAGTGCAAGCTGAGCAGGGGGGCAATTATGCTTCTCAGCCAAGCTTTGAAATCGCAGATAGATCGCTTTGTTCTTTTCTAAGTTATCACCAGAGAACCTTGGATGTCCAGCCTAGGAAAAATTAGCTAACTAGTCAATGGTTTTCATTGCAAACCATGTTGCTTTTTTGATGCATTTCCTTAAGGATTAAAAATGAAGCAGAACAGAATAATCTGTACCAAAAGAGTGCTTTCAGGCAAACTTTCTGTAACAGCTTTCCCAGCAAAAAATCCTCGTCCGAGAGGACTGTATGGTACTATTCCAATGCCAAGTTCTCTGAAAAATTTACAAAAAAGTATCATTTATGCAAAGACTCGTCCTTGGTTACGGCAGGATGCAGCGTGCAAGTTCTGAACACTTTAAGTGTGTTGAACAATTGTAAGCCAGAAGCTAGAAAATTACTTGTGAATCCATCGACAAGCTTTCTTAGAGCAAGATAATTAAGAAAAACTTGGGAATGAGAGTTTTGAAGATTTTTGTCAATTGGCTCAACTTGCCATCACTGTATGGCCTTCACCAAGAACAACACCAGGTCCTTGTATATCTTGGTGATTATTAAACATAAGCATACAGCTTAACATTGAGAAGCAGCTGTGCTCAGGTATTTTATATCAGAGGATGTTGTGCTACAGAGGGTATAGAGTTCAACACCGATGGAACTCAAACTAGGTGCTTAGCTTGCAAGTTTGATGAGACTGAAATCGAGATATATACATTTGTGAAGCATGAGGCTATGGACAAAGCTTGCAAAGGAAAGGAAAACTCGATCGAATGCTAAAATTTCTTGCCTTTCCTACTAAAGAGATGGTATCTTATGAAGGCTGTATTGTAGCCGGAACATGTTGGTTATAAGATCACTATGGTCATGGCATGCATCAAGAACTCCATAGCCTCTCTGCTCTCATTTTCCTTTATTTTAAAGCCAAGCATCCAAGAGTATCATGCTGGCAAACTTTATAAACTCTCGAGGAATGTTTTCAACTAGTCCTAAAAGTTTAATCTGATAAAGAACAAACCAACAATGCATATATCAGGCTGGGACTATTATTTACTACTTACCAACAAGTTCAAAGAACAGATCCACGGAAACAACATACGCATAGCACTCTCAGAAACAAAGAAAGAAGTCTGAGCAGTTGGAGAGATATATGTCATTACAAGTACAAGAATGCAGTGGGATAATATTTTCTTTCAAGTTGTGCATGACTTATCACATTATGTAGTCATCCAAAGATAATGCCTTTCTGATATGAAAAGGAGGCATTGTACCTTAAATCTCCTGTTAATTTAAACTGCTAAAGCCCTTTTATGCAGCTAATAATTGAAGCAAAGAACTCTAAAGATGTTTTAGTTGTTAGGCATAATGGGGTCCTAGCAATTCTATATTTTGCAGTGTCAAGAGTAGGGACCCTTATCAAACAAAGCAAGAGTCTGAAATTAACATCTGCTCTGTTTGGCTGTCAATCCCATTTAATTCATGGGTCAAGAGTAACTTTTTTGCTCTAAATCAGGTTTATATAAGATCAAAAAGAGCCTGGAATGTCGAAGTCCATCAAATAAGGTCCATAAATTGGCAAAGGAATACTTAGTCAACAAAGATTTCCACCGACCTGCAAAGAGGAACTATCTCTTCCTCAATGTCCCGCGACCAGAGAGACCATTCCATCTGAACACAAGTGATGGGATGAACAGCATGCGCACGCCTAATGGTATCCGGGCTCGCTTCAGAGAGTCCGATGTACTTCACTTTTCCCTCTTCCACCAATTTCTTGAGCTCCCCCATCTAATCCACACAGCAAAAACAGTTCAAAGCCACACACTAAGAAGTAATAGCCATAGAAATTTCGGATAAGGTTAATGCTCACAGTATCCTCAATAGGCACAGTCCTATCCACCCTATGCTGATAGTACAAGTCAATGTACTCCATTTCAAGCCGCTGGAGGCTCGCCTCGCAGGCTGTCCGGACATACTCCGGCGAGCCTCTTACCGCCATGCCTTCATCAATTAGATCAATCCCAAATTTTGTCGCCAACTGAATCTTTTCCCTTGGCAATTGCTTCAATGCCTACAGAGTCACTCATTAATTTTGCCAACCCCTTGTCCCAAATTCCCAAACAACCAAATCTTGCATAGCAATTTCTATATAGCTTAACGAAATGGGGAAGAAATATCACTCAACCTTGCCAACCAAGACCTCACAGGTATGTGGTCCATAAGCATCAGAGGTGTCAAAGAAGGTGATTCCCCTGTTGTATGCGTGATGGATGATGGCTATTCCATCTTCTTCCGAGAGCGGAGAGTTGTACATCCCAACAAGAGTCATGCAACCTAAACCCAACTTGGATACCTATTCAAAAACCCAACTTTTTCTCATCATCACCTCACCATATGAGAAAACACACAAATCGTCACCATAGAAGCAAAACAAAAGGATGGATTGAAGCATAAAACCAAACATTAAACTTGCCTAACATCATCAACACATAGGAGAAGAAGAATAGTACTAAGAAGAGGTGAGATACCTCAAGCCCTTGTGTTCCAAGCTTCACCCTGGGGATGTGGATTTCGCTCTGCTCCTCCATTGCTCTGCAAGCTTGAGATGAATCCAGAGCCATTTCCGAGGAGCTATATAAGCTATTCAGAGGTGGCCGTTACATAATTATAGGATACTAGGAATCAAAGCGTTCGAGTCTGAGCACCACCGAGTGAGGTTACCTGGCTCAGGGAAGATAGTGGAGGCCCATGCAATGATTCATTCATTCATTTATTTATTATATATGGAAAGAGTAATTGATTGCTATCTTTTCTTGAGAGGATGGATGTGGGTGGCTTTGCTTATTGCAGACGTTGAAAAAGCAAATATTGACCGTTGGATCTAGTATGGACAGCCAAGATCAACTAATACTCCCCCCACTATTTTTCTTTCTTCTACCATCTGAATTAAGCCCCATTTTATCTTAATGTGAGATCAGACGGGTAGGATTTGTTATTGTAGGGTCTTCAATAGGTTTGCTATTGCAGGCTCCCTACCCGGATG
Organism: Narthecium ossifragum; assembly: GCA_963920575.1. Lineage (NCBI taxonomy): Eukaryota > Viridiplantae > Streptophyta > Magnoliopsida > Dioscoreales > Nartheciaceae > Narthecium > Narthecium ossifragum. The sequence continues at coordinate 3,260,035 of OY986973.1, forward strand.
TGATGAGATCACTGCTTCCGTAACTCTTATAAAAGATAAAAGTAGCGTGAGATAAAGCTCACCTCCGACCCTTGTTTGGGAGCTCATTTTATTTCCAATTTTTCATCGAACATTAAAATAATTATTACAGAGTTATTATTATTTCATCTGTCATATACGTCTCTATTTTTTCTTATTCTCATTTCTTATTCTCATTTTTTTTCTAACATCATATTTCCCTTAACCCCTTAATCCTAACCCCGAATCAAATAAGGGCTTATCAAAGATTATGAATCTTTTCATAACTCTCACCCCCACGTGGCAGGGCACCATGGAGTGGCCATGACGCCCATGATGATGATCCGAGGTCACCCAAAACCTTGCCCCGGCCCAACAACACCCCCAAAACAACCCCCTCTCCAAAATCCCAATTGTTTTGGGTCGATATGACTTAAAAATTATTTTCTAAAGGATGTCCCCTATTTTCCATATTTAGCATAGCAAACAAAAATTAACGTCGTTTGTTTGGAACTTGTTGTCAGGTTTTTATGTTCTATTAATCTTATTAACGTTTTTCTTTGGAACTTGAAGAAAAGAATGTGTTCGGTTCGAAAAGTTGTTAGAAGGTAAACGCATGCATATGTTGGTATTTTCAAAACATACGTCTCATGTCTTATAGAATATAATATACTAGTAGGGGCCCCAGCACTTGGCAGGGTAATCACCCAACAACTTTTTCATTAACAATTATATAAGGATGATTAGGAAATATCTATATGTAAATCTAGAAATATATATAAAACTAACTTAGGGAAAATGAACATGTAAACAAACTAATAAGAGAAACGGTTGTAACCGTTTTTGCTCCTTATAAAATTGATTTATGAAGGCAAAAATAATTAATTAATTAAACGAAATAAGAAACAGTTGTTTCCACTTTCCACCGTGATTTTAATTTCAGTCTTTCTTTAATATTTAAAAATAATAAATTATCAGATGGAATTGAAAGTACCTAAGGTTAACACTGCAAAACTTAAGAAGCAAAAGTTTGTTGTACAACTCAAATTTTGAATTAGAGTGGTAAAATCATCAAAGTTTCATTGAATTTTGTCATAAAATTTGTAGTCCTGCTACACTGATCGATTGGTGATGTCACACCTTTTGGATCTCAGTAGTAGTCTACCTCACCTGACCCAACCAAGATCTAATGGGATTCCGCCGTACAACTAACACAACCCTCCATCACACAATGGACACAGAGTTGCAAATGCGTGTCCATCAAATATTTGTGTATACATTAAATATTTAAAGGCTAAAGTATGCGTTTTATACTTGGATTTTCAGGCAAATTTTTATGTGATACATGTGTTTTCAAAAATAAACATTGAATACCTATGTTTCTCGAACCATTTTTAATTGATGCCTCCGTCCACCTGCTGTCTACCGGTCTAATGGCGGCCCGAGCGAACCTTCTTCCTCTACATGATGCCCTTCGTAACGGCGAAGCTTGTCGCCGGCGGAAGCGCCTGTGAGGGCCCGTCCCTCAGACCTGACTCGACCACGCGGGTCGAGAGCCGGTTTTCTGTTGGTTTGGTTCCGCGTCGGGCACGATCGAGCGATCGTGTGGCGGTTTTGGACCCGGGGGCATTTTGGTAAATATGCCCTCTGGTGGTCGGTTTCACACCCGCGTTCCACACACTGACTTTGATTGATGTATGTGTTTGATTAGAATCTCTAGGGTGCGTCCGATCGGAAGATCGGAGCTCGATCGGGAAAGATCGAGTTGGACGGCCGAGATAGATCTGGAATTTCTATATAAGGCATGTCCCTTTCTCTTTCTTTCCTTCTCTTCTCCTGTCGTTCTCCCTTCCCTTCTCTCTCCTTCGGCTGATCTAGTGTTTGGAGACTTGGTCTTCGGAGCTCGGATCTTGGCGGCTCGGCTGGTGGCACGCGTGGAGGAGCTACCCTACTTGCTCAAGTAGGTGTTTCTACCTCGATCCTTGGATCGGGTTCTCCTAGGATAGGTTTTATGTGCTTTCGCTGTAGGAATATATGTTAGAATGCCATGTAACTCTTCGTGCATGTAGTATGAAGGATTTAAAGTATTCCTACCTTGCCTTTTTCGTATTCTAACGGTTGGTTTTCGTATTATCGCCGTTTTGTCGGTTTTTGTCCATTTGGACCTAAATAGGAGATTTAACCGTCAAAAGCTGGATTTCTTCACTCCATTAGCTTCCCCTTTGCTAAATATACTTGCTTGCAAGATTTCATCTTATTCCAACGTGATTTGATACTTGAAATCCAAAGAAATGGATTTCCGGCACTGTTCTGATGAACTGTGCCAGGGCTCGACGGTCGATCGGTGCATCGACCGTCAAGTGTTGTTTTACCCCTTTCTGGGCCTGACGGTCGACCGTCGGATCGACCGTCGGGCTCTGTCGGGATTTTGGACTCCCACGGTCGATGGATCGATCGACCGTGGGATCTTCTCCTTTTCGCCTTTTTCCTGACAGTCGACCGTTGGATCGACCGTCAGGCGCTGTTTGGTTTTGGGCTTCTCAGGGTCGATGGGTGGATCGACCGTCGCCCTTGGCTTTCTTCGCATGGGCGTGGCATCGTCCGTGACCTCACGGTCGATCCCCGAATCGACCGTGGCATCGTCCGTGACCTCACGGTCGATCCCCGGATCGACCGTGACATTGTCCGTGACCCTTTGAACTTGGTTTTCAGGTATTTCTTGGATGGTTTTGATGGGGGATTAGTATCTAAACATGTTGGGAAGCATGTAGGGGGATTTGATGAGGTTTTCAAAGGATTTCCATTTGGTTTGAGATTGATTCAAACGTTCTTTCCTTTTTAGAAAACCTATGGTTCTACTTGCAATTAATACATGTTTGATTGTAGTTAAGTGCAGTTATTTGCTTAGCCATTAGCTAGCTATGAGTGCTAGCTAATGAGAAATTGTGGAACCTTAGCCTCTTGCCGGCGAGTGCCGAGGGCTATTGTATATCTGTTGAACTTATAACTGCTGATGTAACATATAGAGACATCTAGGATAGATGTTTGTCTAGGATCATGCATTGTATGCATTAGAGGCATGTGAGGTTAGGCGGGCGATGGTTTAGGTCGCCGATCCGAGGCTTTCGGGTAGCTCGGATCTAGCCTTAGGACCGTGGATGGGTAGACAGGAGTAGGGTATGATTGTTGATCAAGTCTCATGTCTTTTGAGGATTCACGCTAGTTGACTCTGATCAGTATTTTGAGGTTTAGAGGTCGTGTCGTCTTCCAAGGCCAAGTGCTAAGGATGCAACCGATGTGTTCCCGACGTGGTCCCCAGGCAGTGGTATCCCTGCTGGGTAAGGGTGATCCTGCATGGTACTGTTCCCCTGTCAGTGCTTAGGGTGATCTTGGTAGAGTGACCAAGAAAGAGGTTCATGACGGGAGCCCTTGGGACATCGGTGGGTTATGGGACCCGTGGCATCCGTTAGACTTAGGCTGGGAGACAACACTGTTGTTGTTTTCCTCCTTTCAGTGTGCCGTAGAGTAGAACCCTACTGAGCTTATCGCTCACTCCTACCCGGGCTGCGTTTGCAGGTGCAGGCGGCAGTTCTTCTTCGGTGGAGCCGGCTGGGTCGGCTTTTGGCGGCGCGAGTACATCCAAAGGCGCTTGAGGTTGCTGGAGGATGATTCATCGTACCTTTTGATATATGTTTATATGTTGTAACCTTTTTTTGGAGAACTTTTGGGGATTTTGTATAAATATGTATATTGGAACTCAGACAGTGTACGACTTGATGTTATATTATGATTAAATCTGTTTAGCCTCTGGAATACAATTGTTTAAATTATTTATCTTTTCCGCTTTGTATCGCGCCGGTTGATGATGAATAGTGTTAGGACCCTCACGCCTTGTCCTGGATGGGTTTTCTGGGTCGGGGTGTGACAACGCCTACGGCAGCTGATGGGAGAACTTGGGGGTTGACGGCGTGCCGGCGTGGCCGCGTGGGGCGAGGTCGACAGCGTGGGACGGGGCCGACGGACGTTGACTGGAAGGGCAGCGTCGCCGCGTCGGCAAAGGGGGTTGTTGCCGGTGAGCGGTGACTAGAAGGGAAGCTTGGAAGGCGTCGTGGGTGGGACGTGGGTCGTGGCCGACGGCGACGGACGACGAACGACGGAGCCGGACCAGCCGGGAGAGGGTGCGTGTGGCCTATGTGGGTGTGGGTGTGGGCGTGGCCGACGGAGCCGGTAGAGGGGGGCCTGGCCAATGGCCAATGGGTGATGGCGATTGGTGATTGGCGGGAGTTGAGAGAACAGAGGAGAGGGAGATGAGAGAACGCTGCCGCGCCCAAGGACGGCGCCTGCCGCCCCCAAGGACGGCGTCGGCGTTGGTGGCAGCGCCTAGGACGGCAGCGACTCGTGCCAAGTAGCTAGGTTGATCGGCATCCTCGGTAGCGCCCACGATGAGATCTACGGCGACGGCGATCTCGGTCGGCGGCGGCCCCACCATATCTCCTAGAGCTCGCGCCAGTAGCGGCGACGAGTCGGAGAAACGATCAAAGATCGCACCGAAAATGGCTGGTTCGTAGCGGATCTCCCCGGCAATGGCAAGCTCCGGCGATGGCGTAGAGCCTTGTCGCGCCAAGGTTGGCTCGATCTCACGACGGAGGCAGCGGTGTGTGCGACTACGGCGCGCTTGCACTAAATCCAGCCATGGTGGAGGTGGAGTGAGCCAAGGGTGGCGGCCGTGCCCTAGGACGGCGCCGGCGCTGGTGGCCACACATAAGAGAACAGAGGAGACAGAAGGAGATGTCAGATGAGAGGAGAGAGAGGGAGATGAGATGGATGGGATGCCATCCCATCTGTCTCTCTCTCAGTTTAATTGCAGAGGGAGTTTAAGCGGGAGATGGTGGCCAAAATCGCCGGCTCCGTCCACCAGTACGCGTCCTTACCGAGGTTAAACCTCCCCGCGCGAAGAGCCCACCGACAATGGCAAGCTCCGGCGATCGCGTAGAGGAAGAAGGAGGTTGTCCGGTCACGTGTAGGCACGTGACCGGTTCGCTCGGGCCGTCGTTAGACCGGTAGACGGCAGGTGGACGGAGGCATTAATTAAAAATGGTTCAAGAAACATAGGTATTCAATGTTTACTTTTGAAAACACATGTATCACATAAAAATTTGCCTGAAAACCCAGGTACCAAACGCATACTTTAGCTAATATTTAAATCTATCTAATCCTATATATCTATTATATAATATTAATTTTTATGACTTACAATCTGAATTATTTATTTTCTCACATGTGATAATTAAACCATAAAGAGATGATAAAAAGGAGGGAGAATATGTAACAACTGAGTCATAGAAAAGATAGTGGAGATGAATGATTAAGGATAATGAGAGTGGGTGATTATCACACAGGACCCACCTAATTACATACATTCGATAGTACATCAATCACATGTTACTCTTTTGGTTTTGCTCAAACCACATCAATTCATGATCTCATTCTCTTGTGGGGTTGGGGCCTTGTCGGATTGAGTACATCCCATGTGCGTCCGAATCCGGCCCGGTATGTAAAAAGCCTGTGACCAAGGACCACAGAGATATCGCTGCTGCCATTTCTTTCCCCCCAACATTTACAGGCACAGCAAACAACCATTTTATGTCTCATCTTTTCAGATTTTAAAAGGACTTTATCAAGAGAGAGCTGTTACATAAAAAAGTAGTGATAACAGAACACGTGACTTTCATGTCATCCCTCAGGCCTAATAAGTATTAGGCTTTCTGTTTTGGTTGAGCGAATCGGAGGGTGCTGAATCGCCTGACGCAGCATCCGGGTCATGTCCTTTGTTTGATTAGGATGCATTCCTTTGTTTGGTTAGGATGTATCAAGACCATGCATACGAATCGGTGAGATGTCGCGATGCAATCCTTCTAACTCACCTCTCATTATATCATTACTTGTTTTATTAGCTCTTCATTTCATTTAACAAGTATTTAAGTTATAAACTGCTCCTATCTAGATTTTCATTTATCGATAATTCAAAAAATGTCTAATTCACCTTAATATTGTACTTTCTGTGGTCATATGGTTTTATGTATAGAAAAATCACTCAACAATAGTCAAAGTTGTTGCAAACAATTAAATAATTCACTTGATCTTACAGCCGCAAACCAAATATAAGATTGGTTGATCATCAGAATCAGCTTCATGAATACCGCCCAACCAAACACCCGATCAGCTGATGCAGCATCAAATAATGCAAACAACCAAACATAGGATCGATTCTTTGTTACAACATTACCTATTACAGTGCAATAGGTGGTGCACCACAACAACTGATTCGGTAACCAAACACACCCACTTTTAAATCGAAAAGTTAGAGTTAACATGATATTCTCGAGTTTAAGCCTCATCTCGTATAGAAAATTTCCTCATGCTCTATGCTTTATATATATATATATATATATGGGAAGGATCAGTAGCAAACTGGTTCTCTGTCTCTTTATATAGAACCAGCATGTGGACCGTCCGATCCCATCGGACGGTCCACATCTACTCAGGCTGCTTAACCCCATAAACCCCCCATCCACTGGATCGCGACCACTCGTGACCAGTGGCCCTCTCTCCCGTGCCCTACCGCCGACGCCTCGCCTGTCCCGGCCTCCCTCACCACGGCCTCCCACGCCTCGCCCGCGCCGGCCTCCCTCGCCACCGCCTCCCAGGCCTCGCCGCCCCAGCCTCCCTCGCCCCGTCCACCCTCCACCATCTCCCATGCCCTAAGCGCCGCCGCCGTCCACCCTCCATCTCTCATGCCCTAAGCGTCGCCACCATCCTCCCTTATTCGCCATCGCGCCGCCCCGTCGCGCCGCTTCTCCGCCGACCAACGTCGCCCCCTGCAACCAAGCCTCCTCCTCCTCTCCTATCCTGTAGACCAGCCCTGGCACCACGCCCCGTGCTCCCTTCTTCGCCATCGCGCCGCCACGCCCCGTCCTCCCTTCTTCGCTAGTAATCACGATCCCTAAAATCAACGGGTGAAACGAGACCGGTGACAATCGACGGCGAGCTTCGATAGTGACAGGGCGACGACAAGCTTTGATCGGCGGTGGAGGTGGATCGTCCGAGAACGTATTCCATAGTATTCTTCTCCCCTCTCTCTTTCCTTTTGGCGAAGGGCCGTCGGCGGTCACCTGACGCCACCCCGTCCAGTTGCTGCATCGGCCGCGGCTAGTGGTCTTAGTCTCTTAGATGCGAAGAATTTTTTTTTTAAGTCTTGTGTGCATACTTATATGCGTTTCCTTGTTTCACCTGTTCTTCTTGTTCCCTTTTTCAGGTTCTTATCGACTAGATAAAATAGAGGTTGTAAAGAGTTCCCTTTCCAGATGCTTCTTGGGCTGGCTGGTGATGGTGATGCCAGAATCTGTGCCTTCGGGTTTGGCTCGGATGATCTCATTGACTGGATGTTGGGAGAAAGAGTCACAACCATGCCATTGATGTGGAGGAAGCAGAGCTTAGAGCAGTACATCGTGCGTTGGAGCTCGCCAAAATGGGAGGGAAATCAAGACTTATTATAGAGTCAGACTTCAAAGATGTGGTAGTTCAACTTAATGGAAGACTTGGATGGTCAGCTGCAACAGTTTTGCTGGGATGCTATGCAGCTTGAGAGAGTGCACGTCTTTCATATTGAGGTGATAATGTGGAGGTTCTTCGACTTGCTCCAACTGTTAAGAAAGTTTTGTAAAAATATATGGACTCAAATTTTATCTTTTGACTCAGTTTGTTGGCTACCCCGAGAATTTGTAATGAGATGTAGTTCCATTGTGATTAATGTTCTCTGCTGCAGAGATGCAGGAGGCAAGAGCCGTAGTCACTATTGTGGTTGAGACTTGGCGATAGAATGATGCCTTGGAGCTAGCTAAGTTTTCAAAGGATCAAAGATCACAACATTGATTTGTTTGCAACTATCAAACACAAATTGTGATGTACTTTTATTGAGTCCTTATGTAGTTCCATTGTAATCAATGCAAACAAAAATGTGATTTTCATCGCAAATTGCTAATGTAATTTCAATGTAATCTGTTTACAATGAAGGGGGCATCAAACCTGACCTCCAAACCCAGATACAAAATACAGGATTGAAATTTTTTGAGTACGGTACAAGAAAAATAAAATGAATCTTGTATGAGCTTGAGCTTGAGCTTGAGCTTATCATAGCTTGAGTTGTGATAAGAGTAAGAGCTTGATCTTGATCTGATCTGATTAGATCTTGAGCTGTGATAAGTCAACACAAACAAAAAGGTTTGTTAGTACATAACAAGCAAAGGAAAATTCAACAATACTTCAGTCTAGAAA